>CM053783.1:673186528-673341528 GCA_028749045.1 Cupressus sempervirens | reverse complement strand
CTCTTCACATAATAAATCTAGTATTTTAAATGAATATTCAATATTTATAAACCACTTAGGTTGTCATTGATTATAGATATGAAATATAACTAAAAATTTTCATGTACAATTTCTTTGCAACACTTTATTAATACAATCTCTTTGTTATATAAAATAATCAAAGTAACATAAAAATATATAAGATCAAACATTATGCATAGTATTAATTTTTCTAACTCTGATAATAATATCAAAATGGTACATGCTTAATATAAGAATCTGATTCCTTACAGAAAATATTTATGACTTCATAAGAGACTTTCATGTTTAAGAGTTTGTCTTCACCACTTTTATAAACAAAAGCCTAATTCTATTATGGAACATATCCATTTAAAAAAAATTATATGATCACCACAACTTTGTATTTGAATCACTTTCTTATATTTTACCTTTAATAACATCTCTCCCATATCTTAATATATAATAAAATTATTAATTATTAATACATAAAATGAAGTTCAATTATAATAATATTAATTCATTAGTGAATACAAATACATAAAGAATGAATAAATCAAATAAACATGTATACTTGATATTAGGGTGATTATAATAACATGAAAACATAAATTCTTAATTTATAAATAATGCATATAATAAAATTAAGTATTATTTTTAGTAGTTCAAAGATGTCATAATTTTGGAATATCAAATGGTATGATTAAGGACAACTCCATAATTATTATCAACTTAATGATAAAATGAAACTCAAATAAATGTATTTTTTTAAATAATATTTTTCTTTGAACCTATAGTTTATGAACTCTCTCAATTCCTTCACAATCTAACATGATTATAAGGCATCTAACAAAATCTATGGATCCATGAATAGATAAAGAACAAGATTTATGTTAGGATATGAAGTTCAATGGTCACATTGTCTATTCATCTTCTTGTGGCTCTTCGATTGAAGACTTATGCTAGTGTATAAATATACGTATTCTCTCTTGTATTAAATTGTATTAGATGTTTCCATAACAAAGAGTTCCATGCTGAAGTCGACGTAGGCAAGTTTTGTTGAACCGCGATAAATCTTGTGTTTGTGTATTTGTGTTCTTTGTTCTGTTTCTTTGCTCGATTTATATTTACAATTTAGACATTAACAATTGTAATGTGATGGAATTGCATTCTCACTTTTAAAAGGTATATGGTATATTTTATTTTATTTTGCCACAAAAGAAAATAATGTATGAGCAAACAATGATAAGTACGTTATAGATCATGTGCTTATAGAAGTGAGGAGATACTACCAACATATATTAAATAATACTCTTCAAGTACGTCAATTAATTGACACATAGTTCGCATAAAGAGATGGTTGGGATAATATGATGATTAAAAATTACCTTCTATGACGCCTAAACCGAAAAAAAAAAATGGTTTCCTTGGCCTTAGCATGGATTTGGAAAATGCAGCACCATTCTTTATTAGTGTCGTGGAAGTTAGTCATCTTATCTAACAATTTAATATTAGAGTATAAAAGAAATTAAAAGAAGTTTTTAAGTTAAACTACAAATTTCAACATAAACAATTCTAAATGATCTACTTCATCAATGTTAACTTAGAGAATAAAGATGATCCAAGAGAATAGTTTGTAAGTGAATGATCTACATCATCGATAATAACTTGAGAATAAATATGAACCAAGATAATAGCTTGCTTTAAGAACAAAGCAGTATTAACACAGAACTCCAATTTCGAACATTAAAGTTTTATTCGACGTATAATATATCACTCAAATTTTAAGAATGGTGTCCATTTAAAATCTCCATCTACATCAAATTATAATAATAATAATCGTATGTTAAGAAATCCAATTCAATTATATTCTGTTCTCTCTATAGTCACGGTTTCATTTCTGAGGTGTCTTCATCATTACTCTCGCTGGTTTTGATTTGGTGATCTATTGTACAATTTGCGTCGTGTAAGATGAATCTACAAAGTGGGCAACAATTCTCATTCTCCAACAATTTAGAAATGCAGTGACCATGAAATCTGTTTGTATAACGAATCATCCCGTCTTTCCCTTGGTTTGATTCAATCTCTTCCTCACAAGTTGAGCAATGGAGATCATCCTCTGACTTGCAATGTCCGCCATTAACAGTCACCACGAGCTCGTTGATCTCAGCGATGGTTATCGGTGGTAGTGATGAGGTGCTTCCCAATAAGTGAAGCAGGAAATGGTAGTAAGAGGCACATGTGTAGCAGTATATTTGAGCTGACGTTATTGCAGCATTTTTCAACACTTTGCTAACATATTTCATAGGCGTGTGAAGGGAGCCGATGAGAGTCTTTATTCTTCTTCTACAAAGGCTCTTGTTGTCATGATCATCACAATGAGGTGGCCCCTTTCTCTCTTCACACTGCTCGTCTTCCTTCAGATTGTAGTAACATATTTGCCCTGACGTTACCAGAGCACTTTTAAAACCTTTTCCCACACTTTGAATGGGCGTGTAAAGAGAAGCAATGAGAGACCTTATTCTGCTCCTGCTCCGGCTTCTGCTAATTCTTCTAGCGAGAATTTTGTTACCACC
Organism: Cupressus sempervirens; assembly: GCA_028749045.1. NCBI lineage: Eukaryota > Viridiplantae > Streptophyta > Pinopsida > Cupressales > Cupressaceae > Cupressus > Cupressus sempervirens. The sequence goes on along the minus strand of CM053783.1, from coordinate 673,338,955 downwards.
ATCATCATGACTGTGCCCATTTCTCTCTTCGCCTTGCTCCACTTCATTTCCACTTACCATTTTCTTTAATTGGAGCTTCGAAATTGATCCTTCAAATAGAAATTGCTCCCAGCAATGTCTCCACCTTTTTGCGTATATATAATTGAATGCAATGTTGGCCCGTTGAGGCAACCAAAACGGTTGTACGCAAGAGTCGCGTCTCTTTGATTATGATTTTGTTATTTGAAAAATGAATTTGTTTGGGAGAGATTCAATTATTATGTATAAGCAACACAAATAGGAGAAATTAGACACCTAAAAGCATGTTCGCTATAAATTTTTAAAGGAGTTTAAAGATGCTAAAATATAACACAAAAATGCAAAAATATAACAAACTGATTACGAAGGTACTATGACAACTTTCCATAAGGAAATCATTGTGTCTAATCCTACGAGGAGTTTTAGTAGATGTTGTGTCCCTAAGGAGGTGTCATTGACATGACATCAAATTATTGGTGGATATTAAATAGGTTCTAAAACATATCAGATTATAGAAGACTAGAGCCTTGAATGGCCTGAAAAGAATCATTGATTAATAGATAAAAAAGTGATTAATAGATAAAAAAGAACAGAAGATTTGCACACATAATGTGAAGAATATAACCACATCTTCTATGTCTAAAGATTTTGCATATTGAATAGATAAATTTAAGAGAAGATTTATGGATATTGAAGTAATTAAGAACTAGTTGTAGTAATTAAGGGTAGTGTTGGAAAATTGTAAAGAAGAGATAATTTCTATAGTAGAAATATAAAATTACAAATTGCTGCTATAATGTTTTAGCACACACTATAGATAGAAGTGCATGAAAGTGGCTAGAATATGAAATTATAACTAAGTTGTGACTAGTTATTTCTAGAGGTTTCCTAAGCTCTATATAAATAGGGTAATTTTATTAGCTTTTGAATATCAAATCTATATCTAATCATTATGGATTATGAGTGGATAACCAATGTGGTAGCATTGTAAGGAATTGTAATCAAATTTAGTTATGTTAATTAACATAAAGTATTAGAGCACAATTTGATATGTCATAATGTTTTTATATACAAATTTGAATGTTTATCTGTAGTGATCGTATCCATTCCATCCACCCTCCAATACATCATTCAAACAATTGATCATTTTTTTTCAAATGACAACCCAAATGACATTAAATATATTATTATAAAATTGAAAAAATCTTAATAATTAAATATTAATATCAAGGGATTATTGATCCAGTCATGGTTGGTATCTCTTTCACATGTCATTAGAAGGAATTGATAACTAATCATGCTATTAATCTAACAATAAATCTTTGCAACATAAGGAGATAGTATGAGGAGGTTGAGAAGTGAATCATGTGGCATCTCCTATGGTTAGTAAGCATTTCCTTTTAGGTGAGGAAGAGATGTTTTTGCAAGATCTTTTGCATTCTTATAATAGTTCTATTAAGGATGATTTTAGATTTCTAATGGTGAAGAAAACAATTTGGTGCAAGGGTTATGCGCTATGACAACCATCAAAGGGAAAGTGCATAAAAATGGTCTATAGAAAGGAGGATATAAGTTGACACCTTTTCTTTGGAATTAGATAAACCTCATATTGGAAGGCACATTGGAGGGTCATTCAATTGGGATGAGAAAATGTATAAAACAAAAGCAAATGTATTATTTTGAGTCTAGTTTCTAACCTACTAAGGATTTTGAAAAGTAGATAAGATTAATAGGGTAAAACCCCATGTGCACTCCACAAAATCTCTAGTTATATGTAGTATTTTGAAAACCCTTTTCGTAGGATTATAGGTAATATTGTGATCTAGAAGTTGTGTAATTTTTCATAATTTTGTGATGAGTAGTTCTTTTTCTATGATTTTTTGAATTGACCCCATGCTAAATTTTTGATACCTCTTCATGTTTTGGGTATAAATTGCATTAATATAATCTAAAATCGATACCTTATTAAACAAAGTATATAGAATTAGGTGCAGAACAATAATATATAATTTATTTTGCATTTGGTTAAGTAGATAAAGAGTTATTTAAAAAAATGTTAGAGATATATGTCCAAGAGGATCGTCAACTATTAATATCGAAAAAATAACTTCACAATACTAATATTGTCCAATTTTATTTTTTTGAAAAGGTTGTAAACATACAAAAATGTGTGAGATTATGTTTGTAGTTTTAGAGATACCCACTTCATCATTTGCAAATGTGGTGAATTCAAAGACAAGAATTGATCTTAGAAGATGAAAAAACATCCAAAGGATAAAAAATAGAGGAAAAAAATTAACCCAAGCCTTTCGATGGTTTAATAGACCTATTAACAATCCTAAATCAGATCATCATTTAATAATGTTCATGTTCATTCCTGGGTGTACTTGACAAACAATGATCATGTTGAAGTGTGTGGTTAATTTAGAGGCCCATATTTAACACATGCAATACCCATGCTTGGCAAATTATAATTTGAACCTAATATCTATCTAGTTTCTTATTTTATCTAAAATGACCTGCTAAGCTTCCACTATGTTTCTTCTTTAATAGATTATCTTTCATATAACTTCTTCAAAAGGAAAGTTAGTTATCTTTGAATAGTAATCCCTCTTATATCATGTATTCCATCTAAAGACTTATATTAATACTAAGGGTATTTAAACAAGACTCATAAAGTTGTTTGAATTCCTTGTCTTCTATATACATCTCCTTGAAGTCCTCAAATTCCAATACACTTACATAGGGTTCTTGGAAGATCAAAATCCTCAAACTGAAAGAATCCAATGCTTTATTAGATTGATCACTCTTGTGTTTGATGAAAAAAGTAAAAGAATCAAATAAAAATTTCAATTCATTTGATATGTCTTTGGTTTATCTTATGTGGACAATTCATAAATTACAAAGCATAATTGTTTGTGAACAAAACATTCCTTAGGCATGAGATAATGACTCTATTTCTTTAATACTTGTCTGATGGAATAGAACTTTGGGTCGTATTAAATTAATATTTCTTCTGTGAATCATTAATATTTTCATTGAAGTAAAAAATAGGGTTTCCATATTGACTAAGGACAACACCTATAGTAGTCTCACTGGCATCAACACTCAAATTGAAAAGGCTTCATGAAATAATTAAAGACAAGATAGCTTTCAGTTTAATAAGCATATGAAAACTCTTATGAGAAGTTTGTGCCCATTAAAAGTCTTTTTATCTTTCTTAATGGTATCCACTATTGGAGTCAAGTCCCACTAAAATATCTTATCAAATTTCTATAAAAACTAGCTAACCCATGATAATTTATTACATCAAATATGTTTTGAGTAGTAGGCCATTTAATGTCTACCTTTATCTTTCCCTGGTCCAATTTTAGTCCTTGTGAGATGATAAATACCAAGTAAACCAATGTTATCTTCAAGAAATTATTCTTTTAAAGATTAATTAGTGGCTATTCCTCATGCAAATAATAGAATAATCCTTAAATTTCTCAATTTCTTTTTTCCCTTGGATTAAATAAATACTAGAATGTCATCCAATTATACTATGACAAAATGTATTGGTAATTTTGTAGGCATCTCATTCATTAGATACATGAAATTTTTTGGAGCACTAGTTAAGCCAAATGACATAACTAGCCATTGATAGAGACCATGGTTTCTCTTCAAGCTTACCTTCCACTAATCACCTTCACTAATTATAATATAATGGTAGCCACTTTTCAAGAATGGTTTAAAAAAAAATTCACCCTCACTTAAGTAATCTACTAAATCATTAGTTCATGCCAAAGGGAACCAATAATCGATGGTGATTTTGTTGATTGCTCTAGAATCCATGCACATTATCTAGCTTCCAACTTTCTTAAGAATTAAAACAATTGGAATCACAAAATATCTTAAAATTTCCCTTGTCAATCCTTCCTCCAACAGTTCTTTGAAATATTAATTTCTTCATTCACCCTTGTTGTCATAATGTAGGAAGCTTTATTTGAAAGATTTTCTCTTCGAATGATGTTTATGTGATGAATGATGTTCCTTAATAGAGGTAAATCATTTTAAAGATAATCCACTACTATGTCTTTAAACTCTTCTACCATATCTTGAATTTTGTTAGGAAAATCAATTATCTTTATTCTAGTATCTTCAATTTTAAGTTTTTTTTTCAAAGAAAAGTTTACATCTTCTTGCTTGATTTGGTGTAAAAATTACTACCACCCATTAACATCACTCTAGAGATTTCCTTAAGGGAAACTCATTCCATAGTTATGGGTGTACAAATGTGCTTCTCTCCACTTTTATTAAAAGTGTAGGTATTGTCTCAGCCATCTTGCATAGCCTTTGTGCCATATCAAGATAAGATCTTCCAATCAATATGTGGCATATGTCCATGGGCATAACATAACATGCTATTGATCTTTGTAAATCCCTATTTTAAAATCCACATTACATTTCTCATTGTTGGTGTAAATACATATTTACTATTTACACTTACTTAAGTCTACTTAGGTTAATGCATTATTTTATTATTTTGCATTATTTTGTGAGACACTTAGGAGTTTGCACACCTTTTTGAGTTGTCATGTAGACAACACAAAAGTACATAGCTCTAATTCGGCACACGGTGTCTACAACACTAGAGTTTGCATCACTCACTGAGTTTTCATGTAGACAACATAGTTATTCGCACTCCTTTTTTAGCACATGTTGTTTAAAACATTAATTTTCATGCTACACACTTGTAGACTTATCCTCTCATCATCACAGTTACTCCTATGCATAATGGAGGATAACCCATATCTGGTGGACACGTGCTTGGTTGTATGTCTTATCATATAGTTGATTCTTAGGCATTCTAGATGCATCTCAAAGGCCTTTATATACATGCACTCCTAGTGTATTTTAATATATATTGAATTGAATACATTGTTATTCTGATCATACTCTTTCTAGTCTATAGTTGTGCTTGTGTTTGAGTTCTTAGTTCTTTGGTGAATTTTTCCCCAAAGCAAATTCTTACATGGTATCAGAGCTATATCAAATTCTTACATGGTATTAGAGCTTGGAAAATTTCTCTTCACATAGTCATTTGAGAACATTGTTGCTTCAACACCTCGACCTGAATCTGGAGTAGTGTAGAAATTGGGAGTGTCTAGAGCCTAATCAGACCTTCCTATTGCATCTAGAATGTCGATTTGGTGAAGATCGATTATAAATTTTCCTATGCTAGGGTAAAGTTGATCATGAGACAAAATTTTATTGTAAACTAGCACCCAAAGGCACCGATTTGCAAATGGGTATGATCTATTTGATCTACACATTTCAATTGTTTCAAATCTGAATTATTTAATCTTTGCAATTATTTTTCAATTTTTGGGTATTTTCAAAAAAAATTGCCCAGTCAGGCTAGCAAGGAATTTTTTTTGCAGAATCGGGCAGTCACACCCTAGCCCTGCAAGGAATATTCATATTTGTTCTACAGAAATATTCCTAATCAATTTGGCGGGTAATAATTATCTTTTTTTTGTGGGTCGTACCACACATATTTCTGACCATTGGACCAGCCAACATAATCCAATGAAACCCCTCACAACCTAGCGGCCAGCCATATTCCTTCGGCTTCCACTTTGTAATCCACATTGTGTAGGGTTGTTTTTAAATAAGCAAGGAGTTCTTTTACCCATGAATGTAGGATTTTATATAAGAAGTCTAGGCCTATAAAATCACTTTACCATATTTTCTTGCTCTGGTCACCACAAATTCAAAAAACCTAGCTCCTGCAAAGTTATTTCAATGATCGTGAAAGGTTCCTAGTAGTGATAATTAAGCCCGATCTTTTTCACAGTATTTCGGCATAGATATTTGAAAATTGGCTCATCTATGCTTAGTTTGATTTTCGGTGTCCAATAACAGCTGCCCACGTGACCTATGACCTTCCAACTCCACACCATGTGGGTACAGTCAGCAATCCACACATGTCCAAATAACATCCCACCATGACTACATCCTGCAAAACTTGCCACATGGAAAATATCTCATCATTAGTGATGTCAACACTAGGTTCGTAAACCCTGTTAGCTTGCCACATAAGCGGAGGATGGTATTTTTTGCCACGTCAGCATTTCATAGTGGTAAAAATGATGGCCCTTTGATAGTCATAACTAGGCATTTTATAACTACTATGATGGTTGTTTGATCATCAAATTTAAGCGCACAATTTTTCTTCCAAACCCCTCTCTAGATTGCTTTTTTGACTTGGCAGCCCGACTTTGAGAGTTCATAACTTGGTCATACAGACTCCAAATCAAGTGCAATTTTTTTTGAAATTGGGTAGAATTTCTTAAAATTTTCAGTGCTATAGCTCTTTTCTAGTTTTGGTGCAAGGATTTTTTAGAAATTGAATTTTTTGGTGACTGTACCTATTAAATCCTACATTTTGCAATTTCAAATGCTCCATATAGGTTCATCTAGTCACTTTTTAAGGTTTTATTTTTTTGAAAGTGCATTATTTTTCATCTACTTTCTAGATCTATGGTTAGATTCTAGAGTTGTGTGGACAAAAATCTCACTATCAGAATTAGGGCTTTTATTGCATTGTAATGCATTGATTTTTTAAAAAATTATTGTACATCTGAGCTATAGTGCTTAGTGATAGATTTGGGCCTCAAAAAGTAGTTGTAAAAGGAAAAATCAGAAGTCCACTTTGTTCATTTTAACAAGTGGCCTATTGTACACACACTACATATAAAGTGCCAAAAGCATTTTTTTGGGGGGGTCTTTTGATTGAGTGAAAAGGGAGGGGGGTGCAAATTGTGTTTTTTGTGTCTCTCTTGTGTGCTCTTTTCATTTATACATCAAGGGTTCACATAAATGTCCACTTCTAACTTCACGTAATTATTCTACATGAAAAGATATTGCATGGAGTAGATTAATGGAAAAAGGTTATAGACTTTATGTTGATGGTACAATTACCAAACCTACTGATGCTAAAGAACTCATTAATTGGCAACAACAAGACCAACATGCTTGAGGAATTATCAGGAATTGTGTACATAGAGATCTCTTCTTCCACATTTCCAATTTCAAGGAATCCAAACTTGCATGGGACAAACTTGAATCATTGTATGGTAAGGTGGATGAGGAAAAGAGATTTTAGATTGAGGATGATCTACTTCTCTTGGATCCAAGGAGCTTTGACACAATTTAGGATTGCATCAACAAAGACAATTAGTATAGGGCACTATGTAAAGATTGTGGAAATCCCATGAAGGATGACAAGTTGATTCATCACATTCTAAAGAGGCTACCTTCAGAGTATGCTTCCTTTGTTTTGAGTTATAATACTCAAAGGTTAACCATGGGAACTACTTATCAGAAGCCTACTTTTGATGTTTTTGTAGAGATGTTGATTGTTGGACAATCTCACTTGATAGATTTGGGATTTTTCACAACATCAAAGACCAAAGCATTGGTGTCTAGTGATGAGCACCAATCAAGTCAAGGAGGCAGAAGTTCTAGTAACAACAAGAAAAAGTAGTGGAAGTAGAAATTACAATCTACGACACAACAATCTTCCTCATAGGAAGACAATTCTTCTTCCAACAAGAAGGGAAGTAATGAAAAGAAGGAAATTTTTTTTTTTTGCATATTGCAAAAAGCCAAATCATGATTAGCATCATTGCAAGACTAAAAGAATTGATGAGTTAGAAAATCTACTCAAGAAGAACAAAATTCAAGTGCCATGTACTTCCAATGATTCAACTCGAACCTCTTCAAATGGAAAAGGGAAAGCACTTATGGAAAAAAAAATGTTCTTCTTTGGAATGGATACTTGACTCATGTGCCTCCTATCATACGGGTTCTTCAAAGGGAGACTTTTCTTCATTGAAGTAGTCACAAGTACCACACATCTTCATGGGAGATGATACTAAAATGCAAGTTGAAGGGAAAGGACATGTGGAAATGGACAATGGGGAATTCAAAGATGTTCTCTATGTTCCAAACCTTAGCTCCAATCTCCTCTCAGTTTACCAAATCACTCACCTTGGAGATGGTCACAAAGTTGAGTTCCTTCCAGATTCAGTGATGGTGAATAGTCTTAGAGATGATTCATTGGTTGCAGTGGGGAAAACCAATCATGAAAAGAGGCTTTATTCTTTGTCCCAATTTGTGCCTAAGTCTCCTTCTCAAGCCTTTTTGATTCACTCTAATTCACAAACTACATTATGGCTTGAGTGGTTTGGTCATCTTGCCTTCCGCCATCTTTAGCAACTCTTCTCAAAACATATGGTCAAAGGTCTACCTAACATTAATTTTTCTAAGGGTGAGTGTTCATCATGTTTAGTGGATATGCATCTTGAGGAGAAGTATGATAAAGTGAGGTCTTCCAGAGCTCCAATTGTTCTTCATTTGGTTCACATGGTTTATTAGGTCCTTTTGCACTGACTTCAATTAGCCAAGGCTACTACATCCTTACTTTTTTTGATGACTTTTCACACTTCACATGGGTCTACTTCCTCCATCATAAGAATGAAGTGGTTGATAAGCTTCAAGCCTTTAAGATTCATGTTGAACACAAATCCAATAAAGCCATCAAGGTTCTATAGATGAACAATGAACGTAGATATGTGAACATAAGACTTAAGGAATTTTGGAAACTTGAGAGGATTGATCTTCAAAACCCACCAGAAATCATTCCGCACAAGGCAGATGTTGTAGCATTGAGGATTATGACTCTAAAAACCATGGCAAGTTGCATGATTAAAGCCAAGTCTCTCGATCCTACACTCGAATTCAAAGCCATTAGCAGTGCTACTCACATACTTAATAGGTCCCTTCATAATTCCGTAGATGGTAAGGCTCCTTTTGAGGCATGGTTCAGTAGAAAACTAGTTGTGGGTCAGTTTAGAGTCTTTGGTTTTCTAGCATGGGCAATCCTATCTTCCAGGGGATGTAGGGCACCAACACCCAGGCCTTGTACTTTCATCAGTTATGAAAACAGTGCTAAGGCATACAAACTTATGAATCTAGAGACTCATGAGATCTTGGTGGAGAAGGATGTACACTTTGAGGAAAGTTCACCCAGCTTATCCTCTAATCCTCTTTATAGTTCATACATTGTGAAAACTAATAGTGACACCAGCGATAGTGCTTCAATAGAATCAGACACGTGGGATTCTATCGATAGTTGTAGTGAGAGGTCATGACATCAATCTAGTCCACATGCTTATATTGCCATAGTGAAAGGTCTAGCATACCAGGGTACACATTATCTTCTAGCTCTAGCAATAGAAGATGACTACATGACAAACACTGTAGGTTTATTCATGGAGTCACACACTATAGATTTGGGAGACAACCTTGATGATTTGCATCTTATCTTTGATGAAGGTGATCCTTCTACAGTTGTTGCAAAGGCTCACTCTAACCCTCATGCCCATTCTCTACATGATCAATCTTTACAGGTTGGTGTGATTGTGGATCCTTATCAACAGTAGTTGTTGGACATTTCTTTATCAGTTGGGGAGATAGATGGCTCATTGGAATAGGTTCAATAGACATGCTTGTCAGATCTGCATTCATTCTTTTCAGCAATGTTGGAAGGGGTGAACACCAGCATCAACACAGGGACACTTGAATAGCTTTCAGGGCCACCATACATCTTTAGCATTGTACCTTGCCCATTGTTTCTTCCCAAGGGGAGGAACATCATTCAATACTCTTAGACCAACTTCTTCTTTGGAGTAGCACTTACTGGTCAGCATTCTTCCTTTGGCCCGGGGGGGGGGACTACCTTGTCTCTATTCCTCTTCTTTCTTATAGGAGGGACTTTTTCCTCTTATGAGGTCTTCTTCTTCTCATTCTTCACTATTGTATATATTGGATGTATGTCATAATGGGGGGGTCTTGATTACTCCATCCATGCATTCCTTTTCATCTCTCTTTTTGGGGGAGGGCTTTTCCCATGAAGTTTTCCCTCTTTCTCTACTTTATGAGAGATTGCATTTACTTATGTACATGGGTACCTAACATGGCCTAGTAGTTGGGACCCATTCTACATTTCATCCTAGCTTTCTTAAGCTTAAGTGCATTCCCCTAAGCTGTACTTAAGGGGGGTGTTGGTGTAAATATGTATTTACTATTTATACTTACTTAAGTTTACTTAGGTTAATGCATTGTTTTATTGTTTTATTTTGTGATACACTTAGGAGTTTGTGCACCTTTTTGAGTTGTCATGTTGACAACACATAAGTACATAACTTTAATTCAACACATGGTGTGTACAACACTGGAGTTTGCATCATTCATTAAGTTGTCATGTAAACAACACAACCATTCACACTCCCTATTTAGCACATGTTTTCTACAACATTAATTTGTGTGTTACACCCTTATAGGCTTATCCTCTTATCATCACACTTACTCTTGTGCATAATGGAGGATAACCCAAATCTTGTGGACATGTGCCTGGTTGTATGTCTTATCATATAGCTGATTCTTAGGCATTCTAGATCCATCTCAGAGGCCTTTATATATAGTCACTACTAGTGTACTTTAATCCATATTGAATTGAATACATTGTTATTCTGATCATACTCTTTTTGGTCTACAGTTGTGCTTGTGTTTGAGTTCTTAGTTCTTGGGTGAATTTTTCCCTAAGGCAAGTCCTTACACTCATTAACCAATATTTGATTCTCCTTTTTGCAACCATGATACTTTGTAAGGAGTAAGATGTGTTACATTTTTCTAGCCTAATTTCTCCACCATCTATGTTGAAATTAGATTATCTGTGTTCCTACCATGTATGTTGATTTTACGAAAATTTGGTTGACTCTTGCATGTTGTTCTAATTGTTTTTTTCCCTTTGAGTGGTTCACTAGCTTTAGCTTTGTAATTATAAGTGATGGGTTTGTGTACATCTTCCTCCTCTTCACCTTCAACAATATGTGCACTCATTTGAATTGTGATAGGATTTTTTGGACACTCATAGTATCTATGTCTATATTTGCATTATATTTAAAATATTTTCCAAAAATTCATCTAGCTCTTGGATAAGGCCTTCATCTAAAAGAATCATTGCCTTGATATGTCTGTTCATGTGAGCTACTAGCTTCTTTTTGCACTTGTCATTGTCCTCTACCACTTAGTGATCCTTTAACTTTTAAAATTTGACTTTTCTCTTTTGAGTTTTGTGTTTATTTCATGAATAATTTATCTTTGACTTTAAGAGCATATCAATATGCTTCCTTCATTATTCTAGGATATAGAATTTTAATTTCATCTTGAATATTATATTTTAGGGCATTGAGATATCTAGCCACAACCTGTTTACTAGGAGTGGTTCACTAGCTTTAGCTTCATAATTATAAGTGATAGGTTTGTGTACATCTTCCTCCTCTTCACCTTCAACAATATGTGCACTCATTTGAATTGTGATAGGATTTTTTGGACACTCATAATATCTATGTCTATATTTACATTATATTTAAAATATTTTCCAAATATTCATCTAGCTCTTGGATTAGGCCTTCATCTAAAAGAATCATTGCCTTGATATGTCTATTCATGTGGGCTACTAGCTTCTTTTTGCACTTGTCATTGTCATCTACCACTTAATGATCCTCTCACTTTTAAAATTTGATTTTCCTCGTTTGAGTTTTGTGTTTATTTCATGGATAATTTATCTTTGACTTTAAGAGCATATCAATATGCTTCCTTCACTATTCTAGGATATAAAATTTTAATTTCATTTTGAATATTATATTTCAGTGCATTGAGATATCTAGCCACTTTTTAAGAATCATATTCAATGTGATCAGCCTTAATGGTCAACCTATAAAATTCTTCTATGTAATCTTTAACTGATATGTCCTTTTGTCAAAGATTTAGCAATTTCTTGAAAAGATTAAGCTAGTAATATTTGGACAAGAATTTACATTTTAGTTTTGTAAACTTTTTGTTGCAACCATTGATCATGGCCATTCCTCGATGCATCCTTTCATTTTGTACTCCATCCTAACAACGGGATGCATGACCCTTCAAGCAGGTTACAACAAATTTCACTTTCTCATCTTTAGAATCATTTTTAGAATCATTGCACTCATCCAATCAATTATCTCTTTGGCATCTAGATTGTCTTCATACATATGCACTTCCATCATTGACTTTGAATAGACTCCTAGAATTGCTCTAACGATTTTGTTTTAGCTAATTCTTCTTCCTCTTCTCTTTGAGGTTCCATGTCTTGATCACTAACATCCCTTACTTCTCTTCTTTGTGAAAGTTCCATAGCTTTCAATCTTTCCTTCATGGTTAGCTCCTCTTCTTTGCGATAGATCCATAGCTTTCAATCTTTCCTTCTTTGTGACAGTTCCATAGCTTTCAATCTTTCCTCCATGCATTAAATCCTTGTAGAATTCTTATAATGACAGCTTGACTGCTTGCCTCCTTGGAACTCTGCCTCTTTATTTGTCCTCGAACTTTGAGTGTCATCTCTTTGCAATGAAACCTTGAACTGACTACGACTTCTTCTCTTTTAGATACCAATAATGACAAGGGGCTGAAAAACAATCCTCTTCTCACAAAATGTTGATCCTTCAAAATTATAAAGGATACAAATAATACCCCACCTCTTCCTTCTCACACAATATACTTACACATGTTTCTAGCATTCTTCTTTTTATTTTCCCGTTGAATCTCTTTCCTATCAACTTCTACCAATTATTTACTTAGTTTTCTTAGTAGCGAATCGAAAGATGTGATGTGATCTAAATATCAAACTAGATAAAAGCTTTTAAATCTACATAGCCTACTGTACTTAACAACTTTTAAAATCTGGGATTAAAGCTTGAGCAATCCTTTAAACACGCCAGTAAATATGCTTCAGCAATGATATGATCATGATTGCATGTTCTTGGTCCTATGTTCAACATAAGAAAATGCTTTTCTAACTCTTGTTCATTACAAATACAAATGGACACAGAAGAATAAGAGAAGAGATGCTACGATTCAATGATCTTCTGCAACACTATCTTTATTCAAATTGTTGCCTTGCACTTCACTCCCGTGTGTTCTGCTTCAAATCTACGTTGTTGATCTCTCAACCTTCAACACTCAACTTATGCAGTTTTATGTATATGGAGGTGTATACTGCTTCCCTGATACCCAAAATGGTGAAAACCAGAATCATAAAACCGAAAAATATTTATTTATTTGAAAAGACTGAGGGAATACAATGGCATATCTCTTTTTTACTTGTGACTTCTCCTCCCTTTTTGGTGGAAACAATACTTAGTTTTACAATAAAAAAAAAGGTAAGTTAGGTATAAATTTGATCGGGCTTATCTCCTTGAACTACGAAAAATCAAAACGTAATCCTAAATTATTCTAACCATACGAAATAAAAAGACTACAATTTCGTTATTTATTAATTACATCTCCTTAACGGTTACGACAATTTCCTCCGTATGCACCAGCATCATAGAGGAAGGACTAACAAATGAATATCTCCACGACATTTTTTACTGAATTTGCACGATCGTATTCGAAGAGACATGACGCTTGCATGCAGCTATATTCGTTGTCTTCACTGGTTAACATTGGGTGGCATTATATAGAGGTAAAAAGGCGGATACTTTTGGCAGCAATTTCATTCTGAATGACCGATATGTCTCTAGAAGAGGAGAAAATGCAATGCGGAAACAGTCCAAAGGAAGAGGAGCAGTGCGAAGAGAGAAATAGAGAAAGAGGGAGAGCTGATAGCAAAAACACTAGTAGATGCAGAAGCCGGAGTAGGAGCAGAATAAAGACTCTTATAAGTTCTCTTTACACGCCCTTGAAATATGTGGGCAGAGAGCTTAAAAATGCTCTAATAAAGACATCTCAAAGTGATGCCAAATTGAAGAAAGATGAGCAGCTCAGAGAGGGAGAAGGACGTACCAATGATGGTGGTGATTATGACTGTCATAAGTATGGCAGCCTCTCTAGAAAGAGAAGAAAGAATCTTATTGATTCTCTTCAGGCGGCCATGAAATGCTTGGGGAAAGAGCTGAAAAATGCTGCAATAACGTCAGCTCAAATATACTGCTACACATGTGCTTTTTACTACCATTTCCTCCTCCAAAGGTTGGGAAGCCCTTTACCACCACCACCAATCTCTATTACCGAGATCAATGAGCTCATCCTCAATGTGAATGGAGGGATGGCTACTACGCCGGCGGATCATGGCCCTTGCTCTACTTGTGAGGAAGAATTTCAGTCAAATAAAGAGATTCTGCCTTGTGGGCACAGATTTCATGGTGTTTGTATATCCATATGGTTGGAGAATAATAACTGCTGCCCTCTCTGTAGATTCATATTCCACGATGTTGATGCCACGATGTCACATAACGAAGACATGCAAGGCAATGATGAAGACACCAGTACCCAAACCTTCAATACAGAAAAATCAAATATACCTCAATTAGATTTCTAGCCAAAAAAATTGCAATGTTTTACGTAAGAAATCTCTTTCAAATGAGACCTTTGTTAAAAATTACAATGATATACTGAAAGATGAATTAATCTTTGATAGCAAAAAGTACATTTTTTCTACTGAATCTTTTATTTTCTAAATAAAGAATTATTTAAGGGATCATATAGAGAGAGTAATTACATTTTTGAGGTGTGTAATATTGAAACAAATTGGAATATGTGTCTTGAAGGAGGATATGTATCAAAGTATTTTATATATATTATAGAATATCTATAAGCAAGTAGGAGTAGTAAGTGGACTAGTAAATATAGGAGATAAAATAAATTAATATGTCATTATGTAAAATTAAGATTGTGATTATGACAAGGTTTTGATTCGGATTAGAGTTTACTATTTTGATTTGAGTTATGGCTTATATTAGAGTTTGGGTAGGTTTTGCATCACAATTAATATTAATATTAGGTTATTATTGGTACTAGGGATAAGATTTAGGTTTAGGATTGGGATTAGGGTTGAGGATTTAAATTTCTATTAGGGTTAGTATTTACATCATGACTAGTATTATAGTTAGAGTTTAGGTTTTTATCAAGTTTAGGGATTAAGATACAGGTTACAAGTATAGTTAGATTTATAGTTTGTATCATGAATAGAATATACATACACATATAATTTTTTATTTTGTTTTATTGATCAAGTATCATCATCATTTTATACCGAGTAAGAAAGCCATGCATTATGATCATTATATCTTTTGAAATATGAGTTATTGTTGTAATTTATGTTAACTTTATGTAACTAGATTATAAAAATATGTATTTAGAGATTAATATGGTTATATTTCCCAAGTACTTTTTGTTTTTTTAATGCTACATAAGAGATTGTTAGAGCTATGCATTGTGTGTCAAAAAGGTGTCACACTTCTATAAACAATTATACTTGAGAGAACCAATTA
Organism: Cupressus sempervirens; assembly: GCA_028749045.1. NCBI lineage: Eukaryota > Viridiplantae > Streptophyta > Pinopsida > Cupressales > Cupressaceae > Cupressus > Cupressus sempervirens. The sequence continues at coordinate 673,323,518 of CM053783.1, read as the reverse complement.
AATAGGGAGCCTTAAGAAATAGTTGATAACTCTTTATCTATAATGTGCAAATGTTATGAGATGGAGGCTCTCAAATGAACCAAGCTATGCAACCCTTGAAAGATGCACCATAAAAGAAGAAATTAAAAGAATAGAGGCACTGTGTGCGAATATCCAAGAATCTTCAAATCAGTATGCAATGTAAATGCAAAGTAAACTAAATAGAGTGCAAGATACAAGCTAAGGTAAGAATGAGAAGTCTTCCTCTTTAAATTATGTGAGTATTCTAAAGCATAAAGGAATTCCAAACTAAAATGCCATGATGCAAGAATGAGAAAGAAATTACGAAATGTAAATGTAAGACTCCTCCAAGTCATTCAAAGCTCCAAAGTCACCAAGAAAAATAGCAACATAACATTAGTATGAGAGTCTATGATGAGATAATGAGTAAATATCCCTCATTTTAAAGATAAATATATCGTCGGGATTAATAGGAAACAAAGGCATAATCAGGGTGGTAGAATACATCTCGAGTGATCCATGTACACAAGCATCACAACCAATCACAATCAAGAGTTGACTTTTAAGAGAGAAAGAAATGTGTTGAGGAGAATTAAAGTTATTTTTATGATAAAATATTCCTCTTACTTAGAAAGTTATACATTCATGTGTAGACAAAATATAATTTTATCTTGTTTTTAAAATAGGAATAATGATTTATGTATGTACACTCAGGATAAGTGAGAAGTGGGGCTTTTTACTTAATTTAAATGGAGCATGTTCTTCAAATTAAATAAAAGACTTAAAATAAATTGATCAAACCATAGGTTATATAATCAAATAAATAGATTTTTGAGGATTTGATCAAGAATAAGAAATGGATAAATTATTTAGAGTTGCTAGAAAGAGGCGAGATAGTCTAGATGATAATTTTAAGGTGATTATATTTTTTCCTCTTGGACTAATATGTGATCAGTCTAGGAACAAATTACATCAAGGAATGAAGAAGCTAAAAAAGTAGTAGATAAATTTGACTCTAAATAATGAAAAATAGAGAGGTATAAAATGCATAGTGTGTTAGTAATAGTGCTAGGCATTAGAAAAAAGAAATAGACAATACCAATACTTGAGATGAGAACTAATATATCTTGGTAAATAGCTAAAGAAACAAGATGAATCAAGTGCAAATTGATAGGTGAAGCATATGTTCTTAAGAAATAGATAGCCATAGTAGAAAATAAAATGCAACAATGATGGAAGATTCATATCCCCTCGAGATCAAAATCCAAAGAGTCATATGAAGAAATTTATGAATAAGAAATGGAATCTAATGAGTGTGGTACCATATAGGATAAGAAATGGAAGCCAATAAGCAACATAGCATATAGGATAAGTAATGGAATCCAACAAGAAAGATAAAGTATAGGATAAGCAGTAAACAATAATTTAACCAAGATAGTGTATGGGATAAGTAGTGGAAGCCAATAAGAAAGAAAACATGAAAGAATGTATTCCAAAAGAACATGTCAAGAGGCCTATAAGAAATATGTTTTTCTTTGCGCATGATCAATACCAAGGGGTCAATTGGACATGATAATGATGGGACGAGGAAATAATATTAAAGATAAATTTAAAAGCTATGAGTGAACATTGAGGAAGAACAATAAGGATAAGAAGAATCATGATATAGGGTAATAAATAAATAATATAGCTTATGCTCATGAATAATTTTGCATTTTCAAGATTTAAGAGGAAATACATAATAGATGGATGATGGGAGAATTACACATGACAAATGTTTCCTAGGTTTTCATAATGGTAGTTATTTAATGTTCTACAAGACCTGATTTTCACCATAGAATTAATTATTTTATCTTTACTTTTGCTACCAATGCACTTGTTTACTAGGTTTTTGCCAAGGCAGATTTTTACTTTAAAAAGAAAAGAAAATTAAAATATTTTTGAAAAAGATCAAGCTTTTCAACATTGATAGTGATCCTTTTGAAAGGATAAGTCATTATAAGCCAAAAACATATAAAAGTATTCTTAAAGATGTTGATAGGGTGATGGAAGAGAGGTAATAGTAGAGAAAGTATATGAAGGATAACAGTTCATGTATTGGGAGGTTGGAAGGAGTATGGATAATAGGTAAGTGTGGGTTTGGAAAGATTGTATAAGTGTAGGTGTGAAATTGGACAAGACTCACCTTGAAAAACACCTTGAAGGGTGTTCAAATGATGGAAAAACCATGTATATAATATTTTGAGGCTTTAGATATACAAGATAGAAAGAGACTTTTAGAAGAAGATGGAGATAGAGGCTTTCAAATCTTTATTAGAAAGATGTTTGAAAAGAGATCGAGTGAAAGTCTTTCAAAGGTTGAATGTCAACTTTGATTTATTTTCAAGATTCAATCTTTTTAAAAGAGATTATTTTTCTTATCCATTGGTTTCTTTAGAGTGCATTTCATCAATGATAGATTAAGGAACATATATTTTCTTTGATTTTTCTATTTAATCATTGGAAATTTTTGGTCTTTTAATTTTATTTACTTTCTTTGTAGTCACATGTCAATTATATAAGACAACATGATCTTCATTTGTAACTAGACTCTTGTGTTTATTCTTATGTTAATTATCAAAATTTCTTCCAAAAGATTTGGGACTTGTTAATGAAGAAGGTTGACATGACTAGTTCATATGGATGGATGATTACAGATTTGTCAAGGATGGGTGTCTTTGTTGATATTGAGTTATAATGGGAGAACTAGGCATGGAGTTAGGAAATGGAGGAATATAAATTTCCAATATGGGAAGGAACTTTGGAAAGTTTTAGATTTTATGGATAAAAATGAAGGATAGATTTGGACGATGTAAAAGGATAGTGGATAGCAATATCAACATCTTTAGAGTAAGAAATGTGACCAAGGCCATCAATAGACTCATGAATATATTTTATAGGAGAAAAGTATTTGATGGGAGAAATTGATGCCTGAGCATAGTTTTGAAATGGGTATGGATAAGTTGAACAAGATGGGATAATTTGTTATTGATGACTTTCTTTGGATAGCATAGGCATACTAACTTTCTCTTGATTTTAAACAAGCTCAATAGAGATAGTGGAATTGGCATCTTCATAATACTTATGAGGTGAGTAAGACATAAGATAGGGAAGAGTGAACTCTTGAAGGAGATGAAGTGGTGTTTATTTGTTATTAAAAAAAAAATCATTAAAAAGAGTAAGAGTTAGTAAAAAATTATTTTTCTAAGATAATTTTATTTCTTTAGTAACTAGACACAAATTAGTATAAAGCATGGATTTAATAGAAATTTCCAATTGGAAAAGTTTGAAAACATATATGTCTTAGCTAGAATGAATTTATGTAGATCATACATTTGAAAATATTGATTTTTGGATAGAAATAATCAAATTCATTCATTCAATTAAGTTGGCCAGAAAGGTGACATAGCTTATGCCATGCATAGATATGTCTGGAACAAAACATTGCAAGAGTTGTTAGTTCCCATCAACATACATCTGAACTATGTTGAGGCCTTGAAAAATATCTTTTACCTTCATAACATTTCTCATTTATTGATAATGAATCTTTCAAAGACAACCTCACAATAATCACCTAGTTAATACAAAAGTATTTGTCCATAGTTGGAAAATTATACAAGTGTTGATAGATTGTGTAGTAGAAAAAGAAAATTTCACATCAAGGGTTATAATAACTTTGAGATAGACAAAATGTGACATAGAAACTTTTAAGAGGATAATCATAAAAGCATATGGTGATTTAGAATGATCTTCAAGAGGGATCATTATTTTACCTATCTATGTTGGTCCTCTTGTAAACAATACATTGTTGAAAGTAATAGACCTCAATTTATCTTTTAATGGTATTCTTGGTTGCCCTTAAAAATATGCAATGAATATAGTGTAATCTTCATACTATCATTGCCTAAAGTTAAATACAATGGCATTGATTTTGGTACCTCTCAACGTTGTGCTAACATAAGACAAACTTTTTAATGGAGAGATCTTGTAAACCCAAAAGCATCAATATGTAGCTCCTTACCATATGCAGATCATGTGACTCTTTTGAAGGTAAAACTCAAAGTCAAAAAACAAGTGTGTGGAGAACATATGATATCTTATTGTTTCTACATTGGGAATTTATCCACCCATGAGCACATTGTCCTCATGTTCAAATAAACAATTACCACTATCATTCCCCACAAATACTACCATAAAAAGCCCCATAAAATATCTCACATGAACTAATAGTTGATCACACACGTCCTAATAATTGATCATACTTTAGTTTTCTTGATTTCTAATGAGTCCATTTAAGCAAAAAGTACTATTTTTTGGGTGAGTAGCTATTGGGGGTTTTTAGTGTTGCGTATTGAGTGGATGTTTTAAAATGGAACTTTTATACCACCTCAGTTTGTGTGTTCTACAAAGATCTTCAAAATTGTAGGAAGGTCAAAAGATTATGTTTAAGCTCTTCACTCACCTATGGAGGTTAACAAAAAAAATTGGAAAATTAAAATATATTGATTAGAAACTATAGGTGGACAACATTAGCCTATTGAATCATTTCAGCTACATCACTTATAGCCCACATTTTGTTGAAATCTGATTGAAAAGATCATTGCTAAAAGAGATTACTAAAAAAGGGAGATTGTTGAAGTAGAATATGTATTTCAATCATTGCTTTTTAACTGATGTCAAACCTAATAATCTTTGGTAAGATAACTAGTTATAAGATTCAAGTACTATCACTTAGTAAATTGATGGAGATGATTTGATCAATAAGAGGTAACAAAACCACCTAAAGGAAAGGTTGAGTTATGATTATGTAATGAAGTACAAGGATTAGTTAAGATAATGATGACATGATGTATTGATAATCTACTTAAGGTTACAAATGTTGGCTATAGTATGGAAGTTCAAAAGAACAAGTTACACAAAGTTTTTCTACCAAGATTGACTGAGTGGACAATAGTTGCCAAGCAAACTTAGTACAAGCCGAGCAAAAAGTTAGTTTGAGCTGAGTAAAAGTAAATTCCAAATGATTACAAGTAAGACAATTGATGTTGAGTAAAGTATAGTTGATGTTGAGCATTAGTAAACTTAGTGATTTTACAATTGATGCCAAGCAACACAATATGTGTCAAGCATCAGAAGGTTGATAATGTCAAGCTATTGCATTATGTTAAAGATCGAAGATTCATTGAATCTAAGCTGACAAGTTTATTTTCTTGAAACTTATGAACCATAAGGAAGATAAGGTTGTTGAGCTGGTGGCACAAAAATTGATGTAAACAATTTTAGAGGCAAATTCAAATAGATTCTAGGAGATGTTTCTAGAAGATATACAATAAATGTGGTAGATACATTATATCTTACCTAATCCATCCAACCCCTAAAATGGATGATGGAAAATGAAAAAGTATCTTAATTTCTCATTTATAGAAATGTGTAGTCATGAAGCAATGTGTGATGGAGAGACAAAAAGAAGGGAGAAAAGGTATCGCTTCATCAAGTGACCTAAACAGGAGACTGCATTGGCATGCTAAGTAAGAAGGCTTAAGGAGATGAATTTTGTAAGGGTAAACAAGCTATTAGAAATGCAAAGTGCAAAGGTCAAGAAAAATGTAGGACTGAATAGAGATCTGTAATCTACAAGAAAAGTCCTAAGTTGTATCAAATCAAAGCTCTATTGTTGCTCTCTAACAATTGTATTAGTCTAGGGTAAATCTTTTGGATTAAGGGTGATGTAACAGCCATTTGAAAATATTTTAACCGAGTGGCATTCCAAGTGAATGGCCTAAATTCCTCTAACAAGGCTCACTTCTAATAGGGAGATTAAAATCCCTTAATTGGGTCACATTCAACAGTGTGTTTTGTAACCTTTAACAGGGTTGGTTTTTCATAGGGCATCACTTTAGAAGAGTGAAATAGAGTAGCATGTTACTAGTGGTTTTTCCCAAATTGGGTTTCCACATAAATCATTGTGTCAAGTGTGTTGATGAATCTATTTTATTTCATACTTTACATTGCTACAAGTTGATTTGATGGTAACCTACAAGTTTTAGGTAATTGCATATTCGTATGGATGCATGCATGACTATGAATGTTTTATGGGTTCACTAAACTGAGACAAGTTTTATTTGTACATCTGGACCTTAAATAACTTATTCTGCCCCCTCCCCCCCAGTTATTCTAAAGAATTCCAACAATTGGTATCAAACCCATCTGCTTAAGTGGACTAATTTGAAGGTACTAGAAGCACAAAGATCAAGATGTCAAAAAGAGATGTACCCAAGCTTAACAAAGATAACTTTCCTACATGTTCTAGGGTAAATCCTTTGGATTAAGGTTGATCTAACAGTCATTTGAAAATCCTTTAACCAAGTGGCATTCCAAGTATATGGCCTAAAGTCCTCTAAGCAGGCTCATGTCTAACAGGGAGACTAAAATCACTTAACTGGGTAACATTTAACAGTGTGTTTTGTAACCTTTAATAGGGTTGGCCTTTCACAGGGCATCACTTTAGAAGAGTGAAAAAGAGTAGCATGTTACTGGTGGTTTTTCCCAAATTGGATTTCCACATAAATCATTGTGTCAAGTGTGTTGATGAATCTATTTTATTTCATACTTTACATTGCTACAAGTTGATTTGATGGTTACCTACAAGTTTTAGGTAATTGCATATTCATATGGATGCATGCATGAATATGAATGCTTTATGGGTTCACTAAACTAAGAAACGTTTTATTTGTACATCTGGACCTTAAATAACTTATTCAACCCGCCCCCCCCCCCCCCCCCCCCCCACAAGTTATTCTAAAGAATTCCAACAATTGGTATGAAAGCAATCTGCTTAAGAGGACTAGTTTGAAGGTACTAGAAGCATAAAGATCAAGATGTCAAATAGAGATGTACCCAAGCTTAATAGAGATAACTTTTCTACATGGAAATTTTTGATGAAGCTACACCTTGGAGGACTCAAAGATCATGTACAATCTACCATTATAGTGGAACATGTTGATCCAGCTGGAGCCTTAACTGCTAAAGATATGAAGAAAAAGAAAGAACATAATCGAGCAATGTTGGAGATTTCCTTGGCCCTAAGATATGCCAAATTTGATGATATCAAAGGATGTGACACTACAATGAAAATGTGGGATGCCCGAGATACTATCTATAGAGAAGAAAAAAAGTTTAAAGTGCCAAATCTTAGAGTCTCAGATGTAAGTTTGATGATATGAGAATGGAAGAAGGTAAAAATATTGCTCAATATGTTGCTAGGATAAAAGAATCTTTTAGTGCAATAAGAGGAACTACTAGTCATATAGATGATGATACTCTGTTAAGAAAAATCTTGACAAAAAAATTAACTATTTATGCTATTAGAGTTTTTGCAATCCAAGAATTGACATGTATTCCAGGAAATAATATAACTCTTGAAGGTGTGGTAGGTAGACTCATTACTTTTGAGCTATCTAACTTTGATAATTACAAACTTGAGAATCTTCAATCTGATTTCAAAGCTAAGTTGTTATTTAAGGACTTTGATAAAGTAAAGAAAAAGAAGAAAAAGAAGAAAAAGAGAAAAATAAAGCATGTGTCTAGTAATAGTAATACAGATGAGGAAGATGTTGAACAATTGGAAGCACTACTAGAAAGAAGTTTCCATAGAGATAAAGGTAAGTTCAAAGGTAAGTTACCAATCATTTGTTTTAATTGCAATGAGATTGGTCACATTGCTGCTAGATGTCCAGACAAAAAGAACTATAGAGGAAGTGATAAATACAAAGGTAAAAGAAATGAAGACAACAAGGATTTCAAAGACAAAACCAAGAAATGCAACATTGCTAAAGAGGATGATTCTGATGAACATGATGATGAAGTAGTGTATATTGTAATGAAGGATGAATCTAATGAAGATGAGGCAACTACACTTGTGACTTGTGTAAACAAGAATGATAGATAGATCATTGATAGTGGATGCTCACATCACATGACTGGAGACAAAAGTAAGTTCATTACCATAAATTGTTTTGATGGAAATAATGTAAGATTTGGTAATGATGCACCATGTTTGATAAAAGGAAAAGGTTCTATAAAACTCATAGACACAATTTCATGTGAGAATACTTACTATGTTGAAGGACTAAACTATAACTTGTTGAGTGTATAAAAATTGAATAATTTGGGATGCAAGGTTGAATTCAAAAATAAGATAGCTAAGATATATGAAACAAATGGAAACCTGATTGGAAAAGGTGATCAAAATAGAAGTAATCTATTCTATCTTGATATAGAGGATGGTACTTGATTTATTGCAAAATTTGATGATGTATGGCTTTGGCACAAAAGGTTATGTCATGTTCATTTTGATAACTTGGTTAGTTTTAGTAACATGAAGAAAGTTAGAGGTTTTTCTAAGTTAAAGAAACCTGACAATACAATTTGAAAACAATGTCAGCTAGGCAAGATGACACAGTCAAGCTTTAAGAGTAAAACTTATACCTCTAAAGAAATACTAGAGATTTTTAATACTAATTTGTGTGGACCAATTGAAGCGCAAAGCTACAAAGGAGATGAGTACATAATGCTATTTGTTGGTGATTATTCTAGGATGATGATAGTTATGTTTCTAAAACAAAAATCTAATGCTTTTCAAATGTTTAAGTAGTACTTAGCACAAGTTGAAAAGGAAATAGGTAAAAGCCTGAAATATTTGAGATCAAACAAAGGAGGAGAGTTCACATAAAATGGGTTTGCGATGCTTTTTAATGAAAGAGGAATCAAAAGACAGACATCTAACCCCATTACCCCTCCACAAAATGGAATAGCTGAAAGGAGAAACAGGTCTACAATGGACTATGCTAGAACATTCATGATGGAGAAGAATATTGCTCTAAAATACTAGAGAGAAAATGTAAGTACAACTGTCTATACCCTGAACCATGTGCAAACCAAGAAAGGTGCTCATTCAACATCATTTGAACTATGGTACGGATATCCACCCAATGTAAAATATTTTAAGGTATTTGGAAGTAAATGTTACATTCTTAAAGATGTTAGGAATGGAAAACTTGATGCAAAAAGTGAAGAAAGTGTATTCCTTTTCTACTCCACTAGAAGTAAAGTGTATGTAAATTGTTTGAATACTAATACTAACAAAATTGTGGAAAGTGCAAATGTGAATTTTGATGAATATATAGAAGTACATGATGTTGAATCTATGAAAGAACCAAAAGGATACAAATCATTTGTATATTTTTATGAAGGAATTCCTACTGAAGAAGATGTTGCAAATCAAGTTGGAAACCAATGGCAAATTTCAATGACCACTGAGTCACACCTTATGAATGTTGAGTTGCATTCAAGAACTAAACTGCATTCAAATGCTGAGTTATAGAAAAAATTAGGTGCACATTCTAATTCTGAGAACAATAAACATGCAAGATATGCTAAGATACCTAACAGAGATGTACACATTGAATCTAAAGCTAAAAGACAAAATGAAGAAACAAGAACGGAGCCAAGATTATCCAAATATGTGAAAAGACATCATCCTACTAATCAAATAATTGGAAACAAAGATTCTAGGCCATTGATAAGAAACAAATTGAGAAGTGAATCATGTTTTTTGAGCATGAAGGAATCCAAGAGAGTGAAAGATGCATTAGAAGATGAAGAGTGTTACAAAGCCATGGAAGAAGAGATTGAACAAATAGATAAGAACAAAACATGGAGTTTAGCTCCTAGACTAGAAGGCAAAAATGTGACTGGCACCAAGTGGGTATTTAGAAACATGTTAGATGAAAATGGTGAAGTCACTAAGAAAAAAACAAGATTAGTTTGCAAAGAATATACACAAGAAGAAGGAATTGACTATGGGGAGACATTTACTCCTGTAGCAAGATTAGGAGTAAGAAGTCTACTTTCTTATGCTACATACAAAGGTTTCAAATTTTATCAGATGGATGTTAAATCTACATTTTTGAATGGCATACTAGAAGAAGAATTCTACATCGAACAACCAGAAGGATTTGTTGATGATAACAATAAGAGCATGGTATGTAGACTACACAAACTCTATATGGTTTGAAATGAGTGCCAAGATCATGGTATGAGATACTTCATAACTATTGTATGAAGATTTGATTTTAAAGGATTGATGATAACAACAATTTGTACATAAAGACAAAAAAAGGAAAAAGTATTATGTTATTTGATATTTTTGTTGATTATATAATATTTGGAGAACAAAATGCCTTACGTAAAGATTTCAAAAATCAGATGAAGGTAGAATTTGAAATGTCTACATTTGAACAGATCAAGTTCTTTATGGGTTTGCAAGTATATCAGACAAAATATGGTATATATATCACTCACTCAAAGTACATCAAGGAAATATTGAAAACTTTTGGATTAGAAGATTCTAAACTAGTAAGAACACCTATGGTGATAGGTCAAAAGTTGTCAAAGAATGATGATTCTTCTGAGGTGAATCAGGCATTATATAGGTCTATGATTGGCAAATTGCAATATCTAGTACATAAAAAACCTGACATTCCATTAAATGTAGGGATAGTTGCAAGATTCTTTGCTAATCCCAAGGAGAATCACTTAATGGTTGTAAAGAGAATAATAAGGTATCTAAAAGAAATAAAAGGGTTTGGTCTATACTATAAGAAGAATGAAAAGTTTGAGTTGAAAGCCTACACTGATGCTGACTGGGTTGGAAAAATTGATGATAGAAAGAGCACCATTGGAGGAGCATTTTCTTAGGTAGAAGATTGGTAACATGGACTAGCAAGAAACAAAACGGCACCTCACAATCTACTTCTGAAGCCAAGTATGTTGCTATAGCTATCAATTGTACAAACATTGTATTGATCAAACAACTACTCAAAGGAATAAAGGAAGAGATTGCAAAACTAGTGATACTTTATTGTGATAATACAAGTGCTATAAATATATCAAAAAATCCATTGATGCACACGAAGACAAAAGACATTGCAATTAAGTATCATTACTTAAGAGAATTAGTTCAAGACAAAGAGGTGAAGATGGAATATGTCAACACAAAGGAGAAATTTTTTGATATCTTCACAAAACCATTATCTAAGGATGCTTATGAAAATCTAAGATGTAAATTAGGGGTGATACCCCTATCAAAGGCTATCTAAGCAACAGAAGAAGTGCCCTGCATCAAACAAGATGATTGCCAAATGTTACAAACTAATGCAAAGAGTCTTACTTTAGGAACTACCTGAAGTAATCAAAGTCTTGAAAATTCAAAATAGTCACAAGCAAGGTAATAGAGAGAGAAACTGAAGAAACCATAAAAGCATACATCTGCATATTTTTAAGATGACAAGGTTTTGATATATGTCTTTGGCATTGTTGTCAAAGAGGGAGAAATTTATTGATCAAGAGAAAAATAAAGAGGGAGAAAGTACATTAAATTGATCATTATCCTAAGGAGATACTCTACTGGTCAAGAGTCAAAGATCAAGAGTTAGAATAGATAGAGATATTCACTGATAAAAAATAGAAGAAATTATATCAATGAAAGTGCAAGAGATTGTTGTCAAAGAAGCTAGAGAAGCTACTAATCTTAGAGGGAGATTAGATAATTGCTAATGTGATGAGAAGTAGAAATCCTAATCTACCTAGTAAGAGGAGGATGCAACAAGGATCTTGGAGGGAGTTATAAGAAAGAATTTTATAACCTAGTTAGAAGATGGAAGTTGCTAATAGAGGGAGAAATTTTGACGTAAGTTTTCTTTCTCGTATTGTCTTACTATTTTAACTTAGTCAGCTTGGTTGAACAAGATGTTCAATATTTTATTGACTTAGTTGATCAGTTTGGTTTGCCATCAATGCCAAAGAGGCAGATTGTTGAAATCTAGTTGAAAAGATCATTGCTAAAAGATATTATTAAAAGAGGTAGATTGTTGAAGTAGAATATGTGTTTCAATCATTGTTTTGTCACTAATGTCCAACCTGCTAATTGGTGGTAACACAACTACTTATAAGATTTAAGTACTATCACTTAGTTGATTGATGAAGAGAATTTTATCAATAAAAGGTAACAAAAGCACCTAGAGGAAAGGTTGAGTTATGATTATGTATTGAAGTACAAGGATTAGTTAAGACAATGATGACATGGTGCAATCATAATCTACTTAAGATTACAAATGATGGCTACAATAGAAAAGTTTAGAAGAATAAGTTACACAAAGTTTTTCTACCAAGCTTGACTAAGTGGATAATAGGTGCCAAGAAAAGTAAGTACAAGCCAAGTAGAAATTCAATTGGACCCAAGAAAAAGTAAATTCTAGTGGATGTCGAGCAATATAGTTGATACCAAGTAAAGTATATAGTTGACGCCAAGAACTAGTAAACCTTAGTTGATGCCGAGTGATTTTATAGTTGATGTTGAGCAATGAGTTAAAGGTTGAAGATTCACTAAATCTAAGCTGACAAGTTTTTTTTATTGAAACTTGTCAACTAGGAAGAAGATAAGGTTGATGAGTTGGTGGTACAAAAATTGATGTAAATTTTTTTTGAGGCAAATTCAAATGGATTCTAGGAGAAGTTTTTAGAAGAGATACAAGATATGGGGTAGACACATTGTATCCTACTTAATCCATCCAAACCCTAAAATGGATGATAGAAAGTGGAAATGTATCTTAATTTCCTATTTATAGGAATGTTTGGTCATGGAGCAATGTGTGATAGAGAGACAAAAAGATGGGAGAAAAGGTTGACTGCATTATCATACTAAGCAAGAAGGCTTAAAGCAATGAATGCTTGAAGGGTGAACAAGCTATTAGAACTACAAAGTGTAAAGGCCAAGAAAAATTGAAGACTAAACAAAGATCTATAATCTACATGAAAAGTTGTAAGTTGTATCAGATCAAAGCTCTATTGTTACTGTCTAACAATTGTATCAATCTAGGGTAAATCCTTTCAATTAAAGTTGATCAAACAATCATTTGAAAATCCTTTAACTCGGTAGCATTCCAAGTGAATGGCATAAAGTCCTCTAAAAAATCTGACTTCTAACAAGGTGATTGAAATTCCTTAACTAGGTCACATTTAATAGGGTGTGTTGTAACCTTTAACAAGGTTGGCCTTTCATAGGGCATCACTTCAGAAGAGTGAAAAAGAGTAGCATGTTATTAATGGTTTTTCCCAATTGGGTTTCCATGTAAATAATTTTTTCAAGTATGTTGATTAATTTGTTATGTTTCATACTTTACATTTCTGCAAGTTGATTTGACAATAACCTACAAGTTTTATGTAATTGCATATTCGTATGGATGCATGCATGGATATGAATGTTTTATGGGTTCACGAAATTGAGAAAAGTTTTATTTTTACATCTGGACCTTGAATAATTGATTCATACCTCCTCTTAGTTATTTTAAATAATTCTAACACATTTATAGGTTAGTTCCCTAAAAAAACAACAAAAATAATTAGAGTTAATAAGCATCTTGGACAATTTATTCTTCAAATCCTTCATACATAATTTTCTATAAATTTTAGCATCTTCAAATTCCATTAGGATAATAATAATCAAGATGCACTATAGTGCTAACTTTTTACTAAGATGATAGGCTTTTTCCTAGAAAGACGTTAGTTAGATTGTTTGGACAATCTAGAATTCTTACCCAGGGAAATAAGAAAGCTGTCAATAAATATATGAGTTGGGGTCATGGAAAATGAAGTGACATGTTTGATTCATTGATGCATGGAAAATAACTTAATTACCAGTTGACAGGTTTTTTTGACAACCTTATAATGAATTTTTTCATGAGTTTGAGATTAATGCACAAACTAGCATCGATGTCAATGTTTACTCACCACTGCATATACAATAACACTTGTTCATACCTATCATGAATACTATGGTTTCCCATTTGTATAGAATGAGTTCTTGAGGGTAGGAATCAACATTTTTAGTTTTTTTGAATTTTTTTGAAAAAAAAAGCCACATTGTGGTTCCCAAAGATTTGAGACAAAATTGAGTTTGAGTATGTCTAGGGATTCAATCCATGGTAGTTTTGTTTATTTTTTTTGGTAATGGTTGGAATATCATTGAAATCTATTTATTTGAATCATTTGTTGAAATTTTGTGCTATAAAAAAGGTGTGTGAAAATGTGAAGATTAACCTAATTTTTGTGTAAAATGTCAAATTATAATATTCTCTATTTCTTTGGAGAATCTCTTTTAAGTTTTGAAGACTTTGGTTTGAAATGTTCAAAAGGGTTTTATAAATGACTTTTATATGTCATGAAAGCTTCTGATTAGTAGAGTTATTGTCAATCATTTATTCTATTGTTCATTTGAGAAATAGGAATTGAAAAGAAACAAGTAATGAATGGACACTCAATTTAATGAATGCATTATATTGAACTGCAAATAATTTGAAGAAATAATAAAAGTGTATGTGTGTGTGTGTGTGTGTGTGTGTGTGTATCCTTTGATTTAAAAATCTATAAATTAATTATTATTTTTTAAATAATTGTGGAAAATTTAAATGTTCTCAAAATATCTTGACAAATCTAGAAGCATTGAATCATCTCATTTGATTCATTATTTTAATTTAGGCCCAGTAATGGTTGGAACTTGGTTATTGAAATGTAGATAAATTATGAAATATAGGTGAAAAATATAACAAGTGGAAAATTTATGTAGATAAAATTTCAAGTTCATAAATTTTTTTATAAGAAACACATGTGTGAATAAACTTTCATAAACCCTAAATTGAATTTCATCTACTTTTTTTGTGCAGTGTTTTGGTTGGTTATGGTAGTTTCTTAGGCTACAATTTAGATGGTTGGGTTTGTATATGATGATAAAGACATATCACCTTCATTTTGAATCATGTAAAACTCTCCTTTTGGTATTGATTAAAAATCTTCATAACCTTTAAAAATTTGGTTTCTTTACATTTACAAATTGTCCACTTCCATGCAAATAGTTATAAAATGGAAGGTGATGTTTTTGAAGCATTAGATAGCAACCAAAAAGATGGGGGCTAGCCCCAGAGTACAATAAAGGTCATAGGTTAGTCGAAGGTAAACTCTCATTCAACTAACTAATACCAACCTTAAAATTCAAAAAAAACA
The DNA here is from genome assembly GCA_028749045.1 of Cupressus sempervirens. Classification (NCBI taxonomy): domain Eukaryota; kingdom Viridiplantae; phylum Streptophyta; class Pinopsida; order Cupressales; family Cupressaceae; genus Cupressus; species Cupressus sempervirens. The sequence goes on along the minus strand of CM053783.1, from coordinate 673,308,362 downwards.
TAATGTCCATGTCCAAATTAATAGTACTATTAGTCCTTAAACTAATATACAAAAAAGACTAAGAAATAAACTAGTAGTACTTAAACACATTGTTGATATTAGTCCCAATAAATGATAAAAGCATAAAAAGAAAAACCCAACAGGGTACCAAATTCATAGTCAGGAGCAACATAAAAACAGAAATTAAGAGTGAAACTAGGGCCAACTACCCACCTTCTATCCATGATTGTCTTCCTTCTTTTCCTTAGGCTCATCCCTATTCATGTCCTCTCCCTCCACTTTGATTGGTTTTTCCAAGATAGTTTTTAGCTAATCCTCCACTAGGAACCCATAGACGGAGTGGGTTGTCTCACTTTCTTTTCCCAGGTCCTTCTCCTATTTATTCACCTACAAAAATAAAGGGTGGTGACCTCAAAGTGCATCACATTAGTGGAAAATTCCACCAAAGTATCAGATCTCTAGTAGATACTAGTTTGATTGTCTACTAGGTCCCTCATAGAGTACTTAAGCTATCTATTCTAACCTTTTTGTGGCTCTGTCCATGGATATGCTTTCCTTTCTTCCCCCCACCTTTAGGAGTTTCTTTCCTGGGAGATGTGATGTCTTCCCTCCTTTTTCTAACCGAGGTAGCTTTGAGGGTGTTAGAGATATGAAAAGGGCTAAGAGGATTGGAGACAGGCTTGGTGTCTTGGGGTAGTCTCTTGTTTTCTGCAGGCTTGAAATCACTTTCGGTAGATTAAGAGTTGGAATCATGCTTGTGTGGGGGACTTAAATTTTTCCATCTAGAAGCATTTATTAGATTACCTAGCACTTTCTTACTGTTCCTAGTGTCTGAATCTAATTCAATGGGGCTAATTTTAACCTCAAGGTCCAGGTGTTCTTGATTTTCTTGTGGCTAGGGCTAGGGTTAGGGTTCAAGGAGACTTGAGGGGTGATAAAGGCCATAGGTTTTACTAGAAGTGACTAGTTTTGGGCAAGATGTTGGGTATACAATCTATTCATAAGCCCCTGATGAACATTGTAGAAGGTTTTACCCTCCTTATGTTTCCTCTTAACCTTATAAATATAATCTTCCAATGAATGCAACAAAAGAAATGAGAAGGAAATGTGGTCCAAGTTTTTGAAGTGATTAAGAATGGGGAAGTGGTAATAATAGTGCCTCAAGGGTGATATACTACATAATCACATAGCAGATGACATCTCAAGGTTTAGGAAGGGCTTCCATTGAAAGCCCACCATGCATTTACATTGGCTCCTCCTTGAATTTGAAGAATTTTTGCAGACTGGTTTCCTCATTAACCTTGGTCTACCTCCTCTAGTTCTTTCCTTCCATGGTAAACTCTCCAACCCTCGCAATGGTTTCCTCTGAGATTTCAAATCCCATTCTAGTCACCTTCCTTTCCTTCGAAGAATGGAAGAACTACATAGAGACATTCTCATCGTGCTTCATCATCCCTTTCATAAATAGTAAGATGTTACCCTTTTGCGAGTAAAATGTTGTTGCTTCATTGTTACAAATATAATCATCCATAGCCATTGGTTCTATGTGATTGCTAGTGCTCATGCCATCACCTAGATTCACCACCAAATCTTGATAGTTTTTTGACATAGCCTTGTTGCAAGTTTGGTACTTACTGAATATAAAATAAAATGCCTCAAAGATTAAGATGAAAAGGAAATGCATAACCATCTTAAGTCCACAATAATCCCACCCTTAGTGGCACATTTTGAAAATACTTTTCCATCCATAAATGGCCATTGCTAGCTATAGTTGGTGCAAGAATTTAACAACTTGTCTTTTTTATCATTAACTGATAGTTTTTTGCATCTCAAAAAATCCACCCTCTACATCCTTTATCAAAAATACTTAAAATTCATGCCAATCGAATAATTATTGTAGATCATCATAAAATCTTGCCAAATGATCCCTTTTTTACTAGCCATGTCCCAACTCTATAGGCCTTGGGTTCTAGAATTTGATCCATTGTCTATCAGGGATGATAAAGCTTCAAGTTTGAGAGCCATACAATCTAGTGCACATCTCACACAGAGGTAAGAACTTGTTAGGAATAAGGTGTCTCAACCTTGGTTAATTCCTATTCTTATTATTTTCTTTGTAAATGTATTTTTTGCAAATAGTATAATTATGTGTGAGTGTACATGTCTAGTTAGCATGTTGATGTGTCACTCCACTTGTGTGTGTTAGCATCTTGAATTGTGTGTAAGGAGATCATGGCTGAAATGGTTATGATGATTCCTATGACACGTAAGAGCTATCTCTAGAAGATTTGATGATCCATGAAGATGTGAAGACATGTGGCAATTGACCAGTGAGTATTATACATTCAAGTCTCCAACTCACGTATGGGGTTTGGGGCATTGCCCCTGAAAACAATTTTGGTTCCTAATTTTCTCGAGAATGGTAAAACCCTAATTTGATTGTTCTTTGGAAGTTTTGCTAAAAGGGAAAACATGTGATATAAGCATTTTAAGGGTTTCAGTTTGGTGAGAGAGAAGGTGTATTTTTTGGTATGGTATGTTGCTACTAAATTGGTCTTTTATGTCCTAAAAGAACTTGCACTATAAGTATGTTGTAAACCTTTGTGTTGAAGATAATATTTTGTGCAGGTTTTTGAGGGGTGGGGTCATTTCACTAAAAGGTTTTTTCCCACTGGCATATCTTTGCGTTTATGTTTTTTCTTCCTCCATCTACTTTCTATATCAATGGTTGACTACAATATTATTTTTTACATAATATTGAATCTAAAATTGTAATGATTTAATAGGAATTTCCAATATACTTTCATTAAGGGATTAGTGTAGGAAGTTATTTCTACACCTGAGTTTCCTTAAAGAACTTAGTATACAGGACTAGGTTACGAATTCATTGATCTTCCCTGAAGTCAATAGAGAACTACCATTCTCCATTATCCACTGACATCCCATTTTCAAGATCTTTCAGGTGTTAACCACATTGATCTAGATCTTGGAACCCTTGGGGAGAGCATGTGCCCAAAGGAATTAATGGAAAGAATATCCAACAAGGTATTTAGCCATCACAATGTTACACCAACAATCCTAAGAGTTCACCGATTTTGGTTAGGAGGGCCATATTGAATTTTCCCACTCTTCTAATATTCAATCCTCCAAGAGCTTTTGGACATCAATAGAATTTCTCCCAACTAACCAAACTCTTTCTAGACTTCTCTTTAGTACTAAAAAATATAAAATTATGCTAGATTTTCTCAAGAATGTCTCTAAATCTACCTAGAATTTCAAAAATGGAGTGGAAATACACCAAGGTGCCCTACAAGGAGGCAGATAGAAGCTGGAGTTTCTTGGTATTGCTTAAGATTTTACCTTTCCAGCTAGCCAACTTCCTCTAGAAGCATTCAACTAGGCCATTCCAATATTGATTGGAGTCTTCTTTTATTGTATGCAAGAGACCTAGATAAGTGTTTGAGAGGGACACCTCCTACCAACTAAGAATATCGTTCACGATTTTCCCTCAAAATGGCAATAGTGTTCAAGAAATAAACTCTTTTTCTTTCCTAGTAATTTAGGCATTGACCAGAGACCAACACATATTGGTTCAAGGTGTCTTTCCATTATTTGGCTTCATGGATGGAGGAGATACCAAAATAAGAAAGTATTATTTACAAACTACTAGACGACTTGTGGGGGGCACTGGGACATAGGTTTAAAACCCTTAGTTTTGCCTGAGTTATTCAAAGAAACTAAATTTCTACTTAAAAATTCTATGAAAATAATAAAAAGTAAGGAGATAGTGGGTCACCTTGATGAAGACCTTGGGAGGAAGAGAATAAATAGCCAGGGGCTCCATCAAAAAGCACCAAGAATGTAAGAGAGGTAACAATAATTTTTATAATTCTGTTAACATTCTCATTAAAGCCAACTTTGGTAAGGCTAGCAAAGAGGAATTCTCTTCTAACTTTATCATAGGATTTAGAAATATCTAGTTTAAGAGCCATACCTTGGTTCTTACGCCTTTCCATTGAGTGAATCACCTCATGGGTAGTTATAACCACATCAAGAATTCACCTTCCTAGCAGAAAACCATTATGATAGGTGCCAATGAACTTGTCCATAAGGGTCTATATATGATTTACCATAAATTTAGCAAGAATTTTATAAATATTGTTACAAAAGATAATGGTCTAAAGTCCTCTATCCTCCTAGGGTCCTTAGTCTTAGGTAAGAGAACAATGAAGGTCTAGTTGAGTTCCTTTAGTAGTTTACCCATTTCGATAATGTTATGAGCAACATTGATTACATTGTACTTTACTATTTCCCAGAATTCTTGGAAGAAATTAGGAGGAAATCAATTAGGACCAAGGACTTTATACTAATTCATATTGAAAATAACCATTCTAACTTCCTCCCTTTTGACCTTGCTCATCATGTCCTCATTCATCTAGTCATTGATCACTATTTGAAATGACATTAGGGTATCACTTTGCAAGTTACTATTAACCTAGGAAGCCATGAGGTTACACTTTTTTTGCAAATAGGAATTTACTTTATCCTCTATCGGTTCCATTTTAGTAACTTATTGGTCATTATCATCCAATAGTAGGTTAATAGTGTTTCTCTTTTTTGTTCTTAAGGCTGATTTATGCAAGAATGTCATGTTTCTATCTCCCTCCTACAATCATTGAACCCTACATCTCCATTTCTAGAATACTTCCTCTTGATTCAGGAGAGTTTTCTATTTGTCTCTATTCTCCCTCTCTTTTTGCTATTACTCATCCTATGCATTGGTTAGCACAAGTCTATTTTGGAGAGCTTCTAGCTTCTTTAAGTTGCCATTTTTTCTTTAGATATGTTCCCAAATGATGATTTTCTCCATTCTCTCACCTCCTTTCTAATTCTATCAAGTTTTCTAGCATACAGAACATGGATGTATCTTCCACCAAATCCTTCCACTATTGCGCAATACAATCTTTGAATGCATTATGTGAGTGCCACATGATTTCATACCTAGAAGGCCTTCTTTTGGTTGTGTTTTGTGTCCAAAAGAGAACTAGCATAGAATGATATGAAATGGTCCCTAGATTCTCCTTTAAGGAGGTGTGCTCAAGAATGTCCCATCTAGAAGAGATGAGGGCCTTGTGAAGCCTAACTTGAATCAAGTTTTTCTCTACTATGTTGTTAGACCAAGTGAAGATAGAACCTTGGATATCAATATCAATTAGATCATTTCTTCTCAAGAAATTCTCCAAGTCCTATATACTATCAAAAAATCCTCCAATCCCCCCATTTTCTCTGAAGGGTAAAGTGGGGTGTTAAATTCTCCCATATTCAAAATATTTCCTTGTCTTATGGAATTAGCCACATTGGTAGCCTCATCCTAGACAACAAGCCTACTATTTTGAGTGTTGAGAGCATAGAAATTAAATACAATCTGGTTGCTAGTCGGGGTGGTGAAACTTGTGACAATAAAATGGGTGTTTATGGATATAACCATGCCCACTGCCTTGTTAGAATTCAACATCATAGAAATGCCACTAGAAGCTTCATTAGCATTACTATAAGTATAATTAGTGCTTGGCCAAATGTGATTAGCCACTCTAGACAACACTTGATCACTCATTTTTACTTCCTAAAAAGGAATCATGTTATTATTAAGTTCAATGATCTTTTGTTTGATTTCATACTACTTCCTAGGGCTATTTGGACCTCTAATATTTGAGAATATAATCTTTATCTTTTATGATTTTGGGTTTCCTTGAAGGGTTTGTGTTTCCTTTCTTTTTGATGGAAGTTCCTAATTGGAGGTCTCCCAATCCTCATGGATGATCCAACATTAGCCCTATTTCCTCCCCTAGGATTTCTCTTTAGGACCATCCATTAAACATCATTGCTAAGAAAATCTAGGCTTGGGCCCTTAGAGTTGGGAGGAAAAACTTTAAAAATACATGCGAAGGAGACCAAGGGTTCCATTTACAAGTATTTGAGCCAACCCCCATGTTAAGGGGTGGGCTAAAAAAGTTCAAAACTCTATCAACTACCATTTCTTTGTCTGATACACCTCCACCTAGATGCAATATTTCTAGGACCTGCATGTCAAAAATCCCCCCCTCTTCCTGAACAACATCATCCATTTTGTTAGTCTGATCACATATGGTCACCTCACCCTACACATCATTCGTAGGGATTTAGATTTTATTTTGAATACTATGGGTTCCTTTTAGATTCTAAGAATTCTCTATGCAAGTTCTTGTCAAATTAATTAGTTTCTTGGTTTCATGGGTTTTTAACATTTAACTACCTCCACACCTAGAGAGGAGACTTTTCTCATAAGTTTCTCATTCTTTTATCAATCCAAAAATAGATGGCCAAAGATATTATATTTTTGGAAGAGGGGAACAACACTCTCATAAACTAATAGTTATGACTAGGTACCCCATTCAGACTTTAGGTCTACCATGGTTCGTAGGGGTTTATTCATACCCACATTCACATATATCCTAGAAAAACCTAGTTTAATCTTTGAACTACTCATCAAATCCATTATTATGAGTTTTCCAAAGGAGCTACCAATCCATATAAAAACAAATTGATCCCTGAATTCCAAAGGGAGCCCAACCAAATGTATCCAAACTAGGTTGGATCTGTAAAGATCACACTCTATGTTAAATCCTATTTTCCATTTCACCAACAACAATTGTTGTTTGCAAAAGTATCATGATCCTACCATGATCAAATCCCAGCCTTTTTTAGCCATGAAACTGAACAAGAAGAGGGCTTCAACCATTGCAGAAATGGAAATTGAACCTATTAGTTTCCACTTCAATGAGCACAATTTTATCCACCAAAGGTTGAAGGGAGACAAAATTTCCATCAAATCTCAAGGTAAAAACAAGAGGAAATCAAGTCCACCATAGAGTTTGATAGTGAAATTAGAGGTATAGCGGGTTGTAAGGAGAACATGAGTTTTGTACCATAGTCCACAAGATTCTTGGATCCAAAAATAGCCCCCAGCCAGTTTGACTTTAGAGTCATTGTTAAAGTGGCTGCCATCATGGGAAAACCTAGAGGTTTATGGCCCAAACAGACATAGTTGTTAGGAATGGCACTGGGCTTCATTAGAATAGGGGTGTCCACCTAAAAAAGAATGCAATCAGGGGCCAGTTCTAGTGACTGCATGTGGGGCAAAGGTAGAGAGAGGATCCATCCCTCCCAAGACTAAGAGGGCATGGAAATAGGAAGAAGGCCGAGGGTTAAAGAGTTGTAGGGTGGTAAAGTTGTAGAGCAACAAAGTTTCTACAATGATAGTTATATGATATATGGAAGGTGGTGTTAGAACATAATATTGGAAGATTTTTGTAAATCCAATTTATCTAGAAATTATCCTTCAAGTTAAAATTTGGTGAGAATTAATATGAATTAGAAACTCAAATAGTTCAAAACTATATTGATATATCTTGAGCTATTTGAAAATAAAAGATAGAACTGCTAGAAGTCTTAATTGGGAAACTAAGAAGGGGTGAATCAGGATCCATAACAATTAAACCTTTTAACAATTCTTATTGCATTCACCACATTTATTATCTCATGTCTTGTGCATGCATAACATAACTTATAAAATCAAATAGAAGTAACATGTAGATTTATTCTTTCAATCATATGTATGAAATTGTAAGCACATAACACAAAGATTTAGTTACCTAGAAACCCTCCAAGGTTAAGGTAAAATCAGGGTGGGGATGACATTGACAAATATTCACTACTAAAGTAATAAAGTTAACCTATTAGGGATATAATGTTTGACGATATTTGATGATCTACCCTGTTTAAAGTTTTTAAGACTCTTAGGTCTTATCTTGTGAGAGGCTTTCACACTTGCAACAAAGTAAGGACTTGGTTTACACATTTACAAAGATTCATTAAGATCACTGTGTTAAGAGATTATCCCATATTCAATCAGTTAAAATTGATTCAATACATGATCCTTAGTTTTCTCTGATAATCTTGTTTTGGATCTCCTCTCTTCCATCTGAGTTGATCTCTAATCTAATATAGCTTTACTTTCCTTCACTGCATAGACAAGGTCACTAAATAAAAAAACTCTTTCACCTCTTCTACAATGTTCACTTTGCTATCATACATATTCTCTTGTGTGATCACACAAATAGCTTTTTCATTGCTTCTCATCACATCAACATACATCAAACTAGGTTTAGATCTTCTATGTTTAAATATTTCATAAAGTCTTTCCTAGATGCTTCTAACACATAGGGATCTATGATCCACATCATAAAATGTGTAATAACCTTTGTAACAAACTCTACAAGTATCAAATACCTTGTCAATGTCACCCTGAAATAATTTACCTTAAAGTTTGCATCATTCTTGACTTGAATGCCAATGCTGCATTGCTTGACAATAATTATCTATGTTACTTGGTAGTCATTGTATACATTGTTGATGCTCAATATTTTCTATACTCGACACCTTCAATGTAGCTCAGCATCAAATGCTTGAACTACTTAACAATCATTAGGCATAGCTTATACTTAAAATACTTGATGATCAAAGACTTATTCTACTCCTATAGAGCTCAGTATATATGTTTATTTACAAGTTTGTCTCATGACTCAGCCTATATAGAGCAGCGTGGCTGCATAATGATAATCAAACTTTGTGCAATATATGACTAAGTGTTTGATAGTAATAGATAGCAATAGTTAGAGATACCAACAAGAACCTATAAAATTGTTGAGTGAATGACTTCCTAAATAAATAGTTTGTTAATTTCTATACCCATTTGGAATTTGATAGATTAAATTACTTATAGATTATAACAATTTATCTCTATTTTGAAGTAAACATTACCAAATGCAATTTTTATTTAAAGAAATATATCTGACTTTCCAAATGGAAAATATAAGGGATTATAGATATAGCTAGAGTATTTTAGTTGGTAGATATAAAGCATATTATAAAGGAAAAGAAAGAATTCAAAAGAAGGGAAAGAAATATTAAAGGGGAAGAAGGAGGAGGTGGATAAGATTTCAAAGCATAATATAAAGAAAAATGAATGAAGCATAAAGGGAGTTGAGGAAATATTAAAGGGGAAGAAGGAGGATGAGGTGGATAAGAGGTCAAAGATAAATGTAAAGAAAAAGAAAGAACATAAAGGAAGAGGATCAAAGAGAAATGGGGGAAGGAGAAGAACAAGAATAAAGAGAAGGAAAAAACCACAAAAAGGGTGAAGAAAGAGGAGTGAAGAAAATAAAAAGAAATAGAAGAAGGAGCATATTGGGAAGGAGTATATAATTAATAATAAATAATTAAAGAAAATTATCTACTCCTTTACAAAGGACAACACATTATGCATACAATGAACATGTGGATAGTAGTAAGAGTCATAAATGGAGCTCTTGGTGAGATTATTTACATTGTTTATCGACTACATGTTATAAGCCATCAAATGTTCCCATGTATGTAATTGTACATTTTGGTAATTACCATGGGAAACCATGAAAGGTTAACAAGATCACATGTAATTGTATATGTAACTAATTATCACATTAGTTAGGTAATATACACACATTATCCTTTCCCTCATTGAAATCTAGTTGTATCCCTAAACATTAGGAAAATATTAAAATGCACTTGATACCAGAAAAAATAATCTATCCATTTTTCTTTAATGATTCATCATGGAGGATTATATGTTGTCTTTTGATTTAGTTTTTGGATTATTACATTTAGTCTTAACCATCTATTTATCAAAGCTATGTGTTTATGCCATATATTGTGGAAAGAATTTCCCTAACTAAAAGGCTAGATTATCTATCATCATTGTGTACTCATCAATATGCTTTGTTTTATTCTTGCTCATAGTGGCCTTAGAGTTCTCTAAACTTTTTAATTGAATAAGAATGTAGTGCTTCTCATTATTATTATTAATTATGTAATCCCTCAAAAAATATAATAAGTGTGAATTGTTAAGAAAATAATTTATCCATTTGTCTTTAATGATTCATCATGGACAATTATATGTTGTCTTTTGATTTAGTTCATGTATTATTGTATTCAATCTTAACCATATATTTATCAAAGTTATGTGTTTATTCCATATATGAAAAACTAGATTATCTATCATTATTGTGTACTCATTAATCTGCTTTATTTTATTCTTCTGCATAGTGGCCTAAGAGTTTTCTTCTGCGTAGTGGCCTAAGAAACCACTATCATGTGGTAAGTGCATCTTTCATCTCATTTACCATTTTATCATTTGGTCTCTTAAATTATTTGATAATCTCAAGGTTACTCTTCTACTCAACTTCCTTCTCCATATGCCCTTTCTAATCCTCCTTAATATACATCAACTCAATTTTACTTTCAAGAGCTCCTTATTTTAAATTCAGATGTTTAGGGAAATGGGAATTACATTTATCCAATCTAAGAAAATAGAGAGAGACCATGAGGAGGGTTGATAGCTAGATCATTATTATCTTCCTTAGTAAGCTTGGAACTAAACTCCTCATCAACCACTTGCAGCATAGGAATCCTTTCATTTCTATTTCCTTTTTCCTCCTAGAAAGTGTTTTCTCCTTTTTTATTTAGTCTCTTACCATAATTCAGGTCGTCAATCTCCTTAATTTAGAATCTTGTAGAAAAATGAATAAATCATGCTCAACAAAATCATCATAGCCAAAACCCCAAATGGCTTATTTGAAATCCTCTTCATCTACATTCAATTGTGTTGGTTGATAAACTTTTTCTTTGATAACCATAGGAGAAATCATCTCATCTTGAGTGAATTGAATATATTTTTCTTTGATTACCATTGGAGAACTCATGTTTTATTATGGACAACACACAAAGAGGGAGAGTAAACCAAGACATTTCCACCCCCAAAAAATCATTCCAAAGATTCATAATTTTCAACACCATCTAGTTTTTTATCCTCATCTCTACATTCCCCTTATGCTTGGTCACATTTTTCTCTTCTTTATATTTACTTTTTGCTCTATATTCTGAGACAAGCTCTACATAATTAACATTATCCTTTTTTTTTTTCAACCAAGGTATTCCATTCCTAATTCCCCTAGAATCCTTTTTATGTTTGCTCAATTTTTCCATTGAGATAGCCACTTTACAACTATGTTCTAAAATCTCCCTTGGAATAGGTTTAGGAATAATTTTCTTAACATAAATATTAACCATCGTCATTAGACCCTCATGCGAAATGGGATTTTTTGGTTTATAATTAAAATTATAAATGCTATGAGACAATGAACACAACAAATAAAAGGGAAAACATACCCTTTTCTATTCTTAATATGTTCTTAAGTTTATCTACTTTATCTAACTCAAAATAGGAAATGGAGCTTGGTTGAGACCAAGGAGTAGATTTGGAGTAGGATGAGGATCTTAGTTTGACTACAAAAAAAGTTGCAAAAAATTATTGAGTTCTAAATACATGAGCATTATTCCATACTAACCCACATGGGAAATTTTTCAAAACCATTCAAAGTGGCACTTATAGTAATATATTTCTTGCAGATGATAATTTTCTAAATATTATTGGAAAAGAAGATTATTTTTTGAAATTAGCCAATGAAAATAGTTTTTCTTAATGAGATATTACGTATGTCCCTTGGCTTAAAATAATTCTTTTTCAAAAGGTGAGGGATTTGGAAATAGCGATTACTTTTTTTAAATGTAATTGTAATTTCACATTGTACAATTTGAAATATTTAATATGAGATTAAAATAGATCTATTATTGATGTTCAATCTAAAATTATAGTTATGGAAATAGATGAAACTTGTGATCAAATATTTAACTACTAAAGTAGATGAAATGGAAATAGTCATGGATAATTATTTTAATCAAAATAGTAGAAAATATAAGAATTCTATAAATATGACAGCAATGGAGGCTAAGAAAACTAGACAAAAATGGCTTCCTCTCTTGGGCCTTTTCATAGTCACAAAGATCACATTAGTCATTAGAGTTGGCCAATAAAGATTGGTGTAGTTGGAAACATAGTGATTCCTATTAGAAAGAGGAAATGATAAGGAGAGGGGAATCAATATTTCAAAAATATTTTCCCAACTATGGATATCTCTTTACAACCTTATAACACACACATGTGACTCAAACAAAAATTAAACATGAAAATAACACTATAAAACTCATAACACCATTATTTTTTAACTAGGGAAACCCTAGCCAAGGGAAAACCTCGATGGGGATGGTACCTAGAAAATGATCCACTAGCCAAAAATATCTTTTGAAATATATTGACCCTATTAGGAGTATATTACATCTATACATTGTCTTTTTCCTTATTAGAGGACTAGGCCTCGTTGGAAGCTTCAACCCTATTAGGAGCTATTATTAGAATTACAAAATACAAGAAAGATGAGACCACTACCCAAACATGTAATATACAATAACATTTTGTACACAAAGGTATAGATAGATAAAAAAATGACAATGATGATATCTTCTATATTTTATTTCTCCTTTGTAGCTTATTGTACACAAGTTCACATAATTTAATCTTCCTCTTTTCTAATATCAAATTCACATCACAATATGATAGCATTAGAACCACAGTACTTGTAGTCAACTTTGATTGTCCAAATATTTCCTTTATACAATGTTATTTCATTCTATTGACCTTTATATCTTAACACATGTTCCAAAATGCAAAGCTAACCTTTGCACACTTAAGGTTAACATCTAGGATGTCATCGCTAATTGGTTAAGTATTTATTTTGATAAAAAAAAGTTCCTTCACTTAAAATATATCTTTCCTTAACTCTATCCTATTTTACTTGTATATAGCTGAAATCACTAAATAATTTATATTTATGTTCATTCTTCTCATCAAGATTCACATACTTCAGTACAAAATCCTGACACTCAACACTTCCTCTAGATAATTGTGCATGTGCAAAAACTTCATGTGTGAATCATGCAAACCAAAACTATATATGTACTAATAGATAAGCTTTGTGTAATTAGAAATTTTTCTAAGTCTTCATCCCAAAAATTTATATTTATAATACGCTAACATTATAAAAGTAATTTGATTCCATTAATGAAAACCTTAATTCATTTTCATATTCACTTATGAGCCAAATTGCCAATAATCTCCCCTTTGGCATTGATGGAAACATATGGCAAAAATTGGCTAAGTTGCAAAATATAAAATTTCAAAATTTATGAAACCTTTCACATGCCCATACAAAATTGGAAAAATATGGATCATTTATATTAAATAGAAGCTTTAAAAAATTAAATCTCCTTGTATAATTTTTTTTATTTGACTATACTGTAACTTATACATCCTTTTACATATAACATATACAATTTTTCATGAAGTTACTCCCCCTTTGACATCACTAACAAAGGTGAGTAAAAAATATATACAAGTCAAAATTTTGGTTCTATTTTGATTTCATCATGTTGATGAATTATTGAGAAATGTAACACAACTAGAAAAATTGTTTTTCAAGCTAGTTAATACTTCGTTCCATGCTTCCTTGACTAAATATGACACTATGATAAGCATACATAGTCCATAGGATACTATCTTTGCTACCTAGAAGTATGGATAGCTAAAGTGTTCATATGATATCATCTCCTTCAAGAATTCTTCAAGCTTCTTTGAAACTTGGTCTACCTATAAAGATAGATGCTCTCTCAAAAAAGAGAACCTCTACAATATTTTATCCTTAGTAACCTCTAGGGTTCTCCTTTCATCATTAATTTTACTAGTCCTTTGATCCAAGTGAATCATTTGATCATCTTCACTATTTAGCTCACTGATCATATTTTTCAATTCATCTTCCTTTCCTTGAATTTGTGATGTGAAGCTATGCATATATACATGTGCTAGAGAATATTTCCCATAAGGTTCCTTACTTTCATACATGCATCTCCATAATTCCTAAATGAGTGTATCCAACTTGGCCAAGTTATCTTTAATGTTTTGACGTACCTTTATGAACATGTTTGCATCATACTTGGCTTGAACCTTGAGGGTAAGACCTCTGACCATAGTTGTGTAATGAGTATCAAATAATTTTAACCTTGAACCTTGTGCATACCCATAATAGGTGCACATGGTGTGCAAAACCAGTAAAGTCCCCCAAAAAATGGTTTTCCACCACACAAATCAAGTGCACAATTGCACAAGTGTGCTAAGTGCACAACTATGCAGTTTATATTCATTCAGGTCTAAGTTTATGGAAATGAGTGAACATGCACACCTTGCAGACATGTGAAGATGCATTAGGTTGTAAAGGTATGCATGTATGCATTGTAGTCATAAATAGGAGATTTCAATTAGTTTATTCTATTTTTTGTTAGGTTTTTATTGGTCTAGGTCACATTTTAGGGTCATTGTAGGTTTCCAACATCATATTCTGACACCTCTCTTTTTATGTAGATATAATTGAATCATCTTCATCCTCCATACCCATGAAGATTCTATTAAAACTAGTCTCCTTCAATTATCAAGGAGTACCAAAGAAATCCTTATTTCAAGACAAGCCTTCTGAGATCTAAGATACCGAGCTTGGGCATATTGACTCTATCACTCTTTGTTACTCTATTAAAAGCCAAAAGATAGGTAATCCATGGTGTTAGTGTTGATTCCAAGTTGTGGGGTAAATGGTTCCTCTCAATTGGTGTTAGTTCAATCATTAGAACTGATCATGACTTCAACTCAATGTTATGTACCATAAGTAAAAGTGGTCAAGAGTGTGACTAGAGAAATAATCCTTCATATTAGGCTAAAGAAAATTGATAAGGTCTTCCATTTACCTTAGATAGATTAGTACATATAGATCACCTATGAAAATCTAGATATAAGGTATATGGAGAATGAGACAAAAGCCAAGGAGTTGGTACAAGGGAAGTATCTGATTGATAGAACACCTTTAGGTAGGAGAAGTGGAAAGGTCAACATGACCCAAGGCCATATGATAGGTGATATTGGCTACTCAAATTTTATTTTGAATAGAGCCATGGGCCTTCTTGCATCCATCAATCTAGAAACTTCAATGGTGCACTTCATAGAAACCATAAGAGTGGGGAAGATGCTTATCGATTGGGTTACTATACTCATTGATAATCTAGATGCGTAGCTGATTTAAGTAAAGAATGACCTCTTACATGTATCTTGTAGTAGAAAGACCCATAGATTACTGAGGGTTGCAAAAGAAGGGAAGCATGCAAGATGCAAATTCTTGGCCTTATGTATTTCATTCCAACCTTGTGAAGAATAAAATCTTGCTAATTTTTTTTGAATATATGGTCATTAATGATGGGTTCATATTTTCCATCATTTGGTTCATTGAAGGAGATTATGCCAAAAGAATATCATAGAAGTAACAACACAAATAACACATATTGGAGCATATTACATCTAATTCAAGATATTTACTTATAACTAACTAGTTGGTGTTGTGCCTAAAGAAGCTCTCACAATATTTGTTAGATAGGCTACTATTGTCAGATATTTTAAGGCAATTGGCCTCTTCTTTGTTGGAATTATGATATATTTGTCATTAGTCACAACACTTATTCAATTCTGAATGCTTACCAAGCCCATCACCTAGTCTACAGTTCACACCGAGCATTCAGCAATTACCTTATAAATTCCACAGGTAAACAATTGATATCGAGCATTCCTTTGGAAATCGAGCATATGGGCAGTTTAGCAGTATTTACCAAGTTCACAGTGGTTACCGTGTAGAACAGTGGTTACCGAGCAGAATAGTGTTCTCCAATCAGTTAGTGGTTACTGAGCAGAACAGTGTTCTCCAAGCAGTCAGTGCTCACCGAGTCATTAGAACTTAGTGTTTACCAAGTGATCAAGGTAAAAAAAGAACTTAGTGTTTACCAAGTGACCAAGGTAAACAAAGGAATCAATGATTACCAAGTAAACAAGGTAAGTCAGTGTTTACCAAGTGAAGAAGGTTATCAATGGATTCAATTTTTACCGAGTAACACAATATTCACCGAGTCACCAATCGTTACTGAGTTCCAAGCTACTTAGAATGATTAGTATAGACTGTGCCTCTACTCTTACCGAGTGCATGACAATGCACTGTATTGTAGTGAATCCCTCTTAAGCTTGTTGAGGACTACAAAGATGATGTGTTCTTCATGGTTGACTGTGACAAGGTATACATTCAAGTAGTCAAACCCTGAGTTCCATGGGTGAAACCTCTTCCTTATGAGGTAAATATTGATGAAGTTAGAGGCATTATAGAAGCACTAGTAAATGAGCTAGTAGACCCTAGGCAACAAATTTTTGGAACCTATGATGAAGCTAAGGCCAGAATTGAGCTTGTAATCAAGCTACCATAGGCCATAAGCAAGGGCAAGAGGAAAATAGCCAAATTAAAAACTTCTACCAGTCCTCTTATGCTCACCAAGGGAAAAGGTGAAGATGAAGAAGGTGAAGAAGAAGAAGGAGGAGAAGAAGGAGGAGAAGAAGAAGGAGAAGAAGAATCTGCAGAGGAATAGCCAAAAAAGAAATGCAAGGTAATCATCACCAAACCCAAGAAGAAGCCTACTGTAGTATACTGTAGTATTGAAGTTTTGTGGGAATCATCCCCACCCCAGTTTTACTTTCTAATTGGAAGGTTTTTGGGTCACAAAATCTATGTTTTCATGTGTTACAAATGTTTATCTTTTCATGCATACAGTAGATTAGATGGATGAATGGTAAAAATATTATTATGTAGAATTGAATTAAAGTTTTAGAGGTACTGATTCACCCCTCCCCTCTCAGTAACCTTCTTAGTCTAGATTATTTCCAACAATTGGTATCAGAGCTGAAATCACAAATTTCAAAGCATTTAAATTTGAAACTAGAACTGATGCTGAGAAAATACAGATTGAGGAACTGGTACTCAGCAAGATGGGTAAATGGAAATACTCCTCAGACCAGATTGCCCCTCAAATCTCAAAAGAACTACTAGAGAGATTGCAACCAAGATGGGAGTTAGCCACCCAAATTGTAAAAGATATTTGTGAGCAATCTCTGAAGAATCTCTGACCAAGTTTCACTGGAGTAGAAGTAAAAGCTGAAATGAAAAACCATGAAGGTAAAATGATGATCAGATTCCACACTTGTTTGATTTTGATTAAAGACATTGAACATGTTGTAAATGATGCTACAAACATTTGGAAAAACATCTATCATCTACATAAGCCCAGTGTAGACCTAGTAAAAATAAAAGATGATGACAGCAACAATGATGATGAGCTTGATAGCACTCCATCCATCACAGTCTCACCAGGAGAGCTGCATGCACGGATGGAGGAGAAGGAGGAAGAAGCTGAAGAGGCAGATAAAGAAGAGGATGACCCTGTGAAAATTGCAGCAGCAGTTATTGCATCCCTTCCTCACTCTCCACCTAAAATTGTGATATCATCAAGATTGGAGTCAGCTTCAGCAGGTTTGGTCACAACTACATCAGATATATCATTTGCACCTACGACATCTTAGCTCTAGGTATCATTAATGGAAGTGTCTACCACTTCATCTATCGAGTTGCATACCTCTACTTCATCTACTGAGCTACAGACAACTTCTTCAGTTACCGAGTCATCCACATCAGAAGTATCTATTCCTCCTACAGTATATATAATAAGTTTTCCAGTTTGCTCTCAAATTTTGTCAACTTCAACTACATTAGCACCAATTTTTGCACCAGTAAGCTCTTCAATTGTAAATATTTTTCCATGCACATAAATTTTGGGAAGTATATCAATTTTGGATACATTTAGCCCCTCTCTCAGTCTTCCTTTAGTTGGTCCTCTTCCAATTTTGACAGCCAGTCCAACCTCATCAACCACTGTCTCTGTTTTCAAAGGGAAAGATGTTAGTACAATAGAAAAACCAAAGACTCCATTAAAACTTCTTCTTACAGGCAAGACAATTGATGAGGATGTAGAATTGGATACTGAAATTTGTCATTCCAAAGATAGATACAGATACTGCTTCAGTTGATGAACTAAGACTGCTCAGTCAGCGCATAGAACTGAAGGCAAAGTAGAAACAACTAAGGAATGAGAGAGATAGAGAGTTTAAAATTATTGATGAAGCGAAAAATATAATTATTGAGGCTATAGGTGTTGATGTTGATTTTGCTACAATTAGAAGAGGTAGTCAATAAATTCAATGAGGATACCTCCGATCAAGAAAAGTTGATAGAGAAGGCAGAAAAGAAATTTGTTAATAAGGTGCTTTAGCACATTTCTCAGCACATAGCAATAAAACAAGTTGAATTAACCACAGTTTTGGCCAATATTGAATTTTTTTTTAATAATGTAACATCTCTTTTTGTTAAGCTCTGTGATGTTACCGAGTATACTAAGGAGATAAGAGAGCAATTAAATAAGATAGATGAGGATCTGAAGGCAAGCACACAAAACCTGAAGCTTGACCCTAGTTCAACCTCATCTCATCACCTTAGGATCAAATTTTTGTCAGAAAAACAAGCAAAATTGCTAAGAGAAGAGTCAAGGATCTGATCTACATTGTTAGATATTCAAAATATGATCCATCCCATCATGGACACAATGCAGAAGCACATGGCCCATTCAAAAACATTGATCCATGACAACAATTTCTCCGTTGCAGACCATGTGATTGAACTCTCTGCAGAAGTTCAAATAGCTCTATCCACATGCAAAATCCTACAAGAGAATTGGGACAAAACTCTGCAACTCATTCTTCACGTACATTCAGAGTTTATCTCACATTTTGGTGTTTCTATGTAAATACATTATTTTTTATTCTTTGGCATTATTGTCAAAAAGGGGGAGAAAGAGATATTCAAAAAGAGCTATTGGTGAGATAAATGTACAAAATGGACAAAAGGATACTGTAAATAAAAATCATATAACTCATGTAAATACCTTGTGTATATTGTATGGGGGAGTCATATGTAAGGAAGCAATGTATATTCGGCAGAATCAGTTGTCAGTATGTCAGATATTGTATATAAGTTTTGGCTCATAAGTGTTTTTGTCATTAATGCCAAAGGGGGAGATTGTTGGAATTATGATATATTTGTCATTAGTCACAACACTTATTCGATTCTGAATGTTTACCAAGCTCATCACCTAGTCTACAGTTCACACTGAGCATTCAGCGGTTACCTTATAAATTCCATAGGTAAACAGTTGATACCGAGCATTCCTTTGGAAATTGAGCATATGGGCAGTTCAATTGTATTTACCAAGTTCACAGTGGTTACCATGCAGAATAGTGGTTACCGAGCAGAAAAGTGTTCTCCAAGCAGTTAGTGGTTACCGAGCAGAATAGTTTTCTCCAAGAAGTCAGTGCTCATCGAGTCATCAGAAGAACTTAGTGTTTACCTAGTGATCAAGGTAAAAAAAAAACTTAGTGTTTACCAAGTGACCAAGGTAAACAAAGGAATTAGTGATTATTGAGTAAACAAGGTAAGTCAGTGTTTACCAAGTGAAGAAGGTTATCAATGGATTCAGTTTTTACCGAGTGACACAATATTCACCGAGTCACCAATGGTTACTGAGTTCTAAGCTACTTAGAATGATTAGTATGGACCGTGCCTCTACTCTTACTGAGTGCATGATGATGCAGTGTATTGTAGTGAATGCCGAGCATCAGAAGGTCACCGAGTCAGTTTGTGGAACCCGAGTTTTCTACCACCTGGCCGACTCAGTAATTCTTGTTAGCTTGTGTTTGGCCGACCTTGCCAGTGTATATATTGGAATGGTATATATCATTTGAAATGATGAGATGTTGAATATCATTGGTTGTGTTATGTTGCAATAATTTGAGAAGAGGGAAATCAAATCACTAGCAGAACAGAGGAATACAACAAGGTCAACATTGATACAGAAAAGATATATCCATCACATCAAGTGATTAGAGCACAAAGGATCTTATCAGCAATCAGTTGTAATCAGATCCATTGCTTCATCCTAACAGGTGCATCAGTTTGCTAAATCCTTTAAAAAGGTAGACTTGACAGTCTTTTGTAAATCTCCTAGCAGAGTGCATACTTCATTGTATGTTTGTAAATCCTTTAACAAGGTGGATCTAGCAATCCTAGTTTCTCCTAAAAGGGTAGATCATTAGAAGTGATCATTGTAAGCCTTAACTGGCCAACTTTATACTGCAATATTGAAGTTTTGTGGGCATCATCCCCACCCTAGTTTTACTTTCTAATTGGAAGGTTTCTGGGTCACCAAATCTGTGTGTTCATGTGTTACAAATGTTTATCTTTTCATGCATACAATAGATTAGATGGATGAATGGTAAAAATATTATTATGCAGAATTGAATTAAAGTTTTAGAGTTACTGATTCACCCCTCCCCTCTCAGTAACCTTGTTAGTTTGGATTATTTCCAACATTCTTAAGATAGGGTGAGGAAGAAACATAAGAAGACTTGGGTGTGGCCAATCACCATTGTGGATTTTAAAGTTAAATAGAAGACAAATATTTCTACATTTCACTCAAAATGGGATCAATATCCTCTTGATTATTATGAGTCCCCTTGCCCATATTTTGGCAATATTGGGATGGTGCAACATTTGGTGGGCAAGAAATTTGTTCCTAAAGTGGCACTAGAAGATAATTAGATGAATGTCATAGATGAGTATGATATCCCAATTAGAGACTATTGTAGAATGAGTTGAAAATTTGCTAAAAATGTGCTTAACATGGAGATACCTCTCAAGTTATTAAACTAGGATGCCCTTGAAGTGATGAATCTCTTAGATAATAGGAACAAGATTTATGAATTGCCCATTATGAATGTAGAAATTGGGCAAGAGGAAAATGACAATATTGATCATTAGGAGTGGCATATTGTCGAATTGACAAGGGAATGGATCTGAAAGCCTTTCCATGTGGACCCATTCCCTCATACCCAGACTCTTCAAGCAACAATTCAACCCAAGAAGGGAAAGTGAAATAAAGTCCCTGTACCTACCTACCATAGGAAGTAACTAGTAATGTTAGAAATGGTACATCAACATTAGAAGGAGGTAGAGTTCTTTGATACAGAAAAGGTAAAGAGAAAGAAGAGAAAGAGAGTTGCTTGGGTAAGAGATCAAAATGAAGAGGCTCATCAAGTGCCAACTAATCAAGAAGAAGAAACTCATCCTGAGTATGAAGTGTTTTAGCTAGCATAAGAGGAAGCGCTAGCACCAAAGGACCCTAAAATAGAAATCTCTCTATTAGTGCCTAAAAAGGAAAAAGTTGAGATGATGGTAGTAGGGGAAAAGAAGATGAGGTTGAAGAAAAGGAGTACTTCATAACCTCAAGTTACCTAAGCCATCCCTAAGGTGGAAGATGAAGAAGGGGAGAAAATATGGTATGTCCCCTTAAACAAGAGAACCCAATTGGCCAAAGCCACACAGGAAGAAAGAATGAGTTTGACTCAAATACCACCTTTTATTGCTCAAGAGTCTATCCACATTGAGACTCCAGAAGAGGAACAAGAGAAATGGATTGAAGAAATAGAAGGTAGGGGAATGGATGTTTTTGACATCTCAAAATTTGACTTTTACTAGTAGGGACTAAAATGGTAGGAGGGGTGATACAAGATACTACTCAGAATCAGCCATTGGCAGCATATTAGAATAAATTACCTCCTTTACCACAAGGGCCTCTTTGTATTCCTCCTCCACTATCATAGGATATTTCATTAGTGTACCTTCAATAGGACCAAGAATCAATTACACTACCTCCTTTGATGGCCAAACCTTAGAGTCAAACCTTATAGGAAGGAAATTATGTTCAATTATATGATGATAAAGTATTAGAAGAGGGAAATATTATGTAAGAAAGGCACCAAGGTCCTCCTAGGACAAAGACTAGGTCCCTAGCTCATGTTGACATAGACCCTCACTCTGAAGTTCTTCCTCAACATGAGAAGATTCTAGAGAGTGATAATGGAAAGGACCAAAATCATAAACCACCTCTTTGGCACAATATATGTTGCCAATGTGAACACTACCATTATAGTTGAATAAATAGGTCTAATTTATACAAAAGAGATAGGTGGAGTTGAATGAAGAAGAGGGCATGGTAGAATTAAGAAAATAGTCAAGAAGCCTGAGCAACCCAATGGTGATGCTAAAACACTAGCTTCCATTATGAAAAACCAAGATTAGGATCTATTAGCACATATTGCTATCGCACATTCTCACATAGATATAGATGAGTTGACTCCTAAAGTTCATACTAGATAAAGGATATAGTATTAGGGAAGCCTACTATGTATAAAACACAACATTTGATCACAATAGGCATAGAACTAGGTAAAGATGAGTCAAAGCTTTTGGTTTTGGGGAAGTAGGATAAGCTACTACATAGATAACTAAATGAGATAGTGGGTCCTATAGACCCTAATCACCTAGAGATTACTCTAGGGGCAACATTAGAGAGAAAGGAGGCAAGTCAAGCCTTAGGAAAAACTTATTAATTTTTGGATGCTCGTAAAAGATGGCATCACTATTTTGAAGACAAAGGGGTGAAAATAATAGAACATAATTTGAACCTTTCGCATGGTATCCAAAACAACATTGACAAGTTGGTTACAATTATAAATTAAGATTTTTGGCTAATGGATGATGTGCATACCTAGGCCAATGATTTACATACACTGCAATCTATTAAAGGGAAAAGGTATCAAATGTTCATGGAGATATATACTACTAAACAATTGGATAAAGTAGATGATTGGATTGAGAAAGTAACATTAGGGAATAAAGTAATGGAAGGATTCTATGAGGATATACAAGCGATAAGGAATAAAGCTCGAGGGTAAATTTTGGAAGTGAAAATATATTATAATGCCACTAGCCTAGAGGATTTTGGAGATAAGTCAAGAACTAAACTCACTTTAATATAGAAAATGATTCAACACTTCAAATAATTAATTGAGGTTTCTTTGACTAATGAAAGTGTAGGATAGATCTTCAAAATAGAAGAAGTTTTACTAGAGTTTGATTCTAAGCTAGAAGACTTTGTGAATATAAGGATAGAAATAAGTAACTATCATGAGGTGGTATGGAATAAGTATGAGTCATTAGACTTACTAGAAGATAAGAAGATGATAGAAATAACTGAAAAATTCAAGGGCAAGCATCCAAACATCATTTTTCTCTAAAGGGGAAGAAAAGCTAGATGATAGAAATTCAGTTTTGATACTTAGTATAATTTTGATATTTTTTGGTCTTGTCATTAAGATGTGCTATCCAAAAGAGTGCAAATCAAGAGATGTAGTAATAGTTTTGAAGAAGAAGAAATGCCCAAAGTGTTAACTACCAACTATTATATTTGAGCATTTCATGCATTGGTAATGCATTTTGATAGTAGTTCAACTCTCGAAAATACCTACAGAAGGCTAAGCTTCCATTTTTAATATTCTCAATGAATTCCAAATCATCTCATGGATTCTCTCCTCTTATCTTCTTCTTCTTTTATTTTTCAAATTCATGTAAAGGCTTATGCACCAATTCATTGATATAAACAAGGGTAGAGACCTACATCACACCATTTAGAGAGTCAGTCAGTATGTAATTACCTTTATTTTATTAGTTTTTTAGTATGATTTTTCATTAGAAGATCTCTCACTCCTAAAAAAAAAGAAGAGCATATTTTTTAAATACATGGATGTAATATGTATTCAAGGATGATATTTTAATGTGATAATAAATGCTATTGGTGTTCTCATTCTTAGTGTGGTAAATCTTGTTGAAGTGTGTTTATTTTTGTGAATGCATTTTCATGAATGATAATGGAGCTAATGGTTTTATTACATTGTTATAATTGTGCAAACTTATAATTTTAGATTATTCTTTATGGTAACAAATTCCACTATTTTTATGAATTGGAGAAAGGAACATTTTTCTTCTTTCATAGCATTTTGCCTCACGTGAGAACACTTTCCATGACCTTGTAATTTGATAAAAACATGAAAAATATTTTGGTTTTAATTGAAGTTGCCATTGACAATTGCATTAGTGAAGTTTAGGAAGTTATTCTCTTAATTTCACTTGTTTCCTACCAAATCCTTTTTGATAATTTAATTTGCAGACTTGTTATTACTTCAGCTTATGTTCGTTGGGAATTTCCCTTTTACTAATTTTCTTGATTCTCTCATTTTTCTATCCTCATCATTTTCTTTTCAAATATTTGGTTGGGTATGTGCAGGATCATGATGTACCAAACTATGGCCTTAAGTGGCAGTGAAAAACCAACAAATCAAGGTTATGTCAACTTGACACATAATTTTAAAGTGGTTCTGAACTTTATATCAAAATGTTGTAAGAAAATAATTTGTAGGAAATTGAATCTAGTTTCTAAAATACAAGGCCTTATTTGGAGAAAAAATTATTTGATTGGTCAAAAGTTTGGATTTTAATGCAGTACTACAAAAATTTCAGGGCGAAAATAAAAAAGTAGGTCTATGTCTAACCACCTTAATCATAATCAAATGATAATATTTTTAAATATAATTTTAGATATAAAAATTAGACTCATGCCTAAATGTGATGCATATTTTTGGCAATTTTAATTCCAAATAAATAATTAATTATAAATTTTCTACTATACTGTTTTCAGAATTAAAAAACTCCCGTGTCTGACCACCTTAACTAGTTCAAAAAAAATCAAAATTAAGTTTTTCATTTTTTTTTCTTATACTAGTCGAAGCATAGAATTTGACACATCTTTTGGATTTCACAAATCTTATATAGTTTGAAAGTTATAGCTATTTTTCAACTAGTATGTCAATCAGCACTTTGTAGCTAACTCCATTAGAAAATAAGTAATAATTACTTATTGAACTCGTAATTTGACAAAACTTACATTTATGAAAAACTAAGAACATTCTTAAGAGACCCTTTTCATTACATCAAATTTTGGTTTAAAAAAAGTCGTTAGCTACATGCTTGAAGTAAAAAAAACATAAGAACATGCCAAAAACACATTTTCGGGATGTTTTAAAGATGACCATATAAGGTCGATATTGAAAGATATAGTAGGAATTATAAAGGTACTAATTGTTTTCATTTAGTATCAGGATGGGTGGTAAAAAAGTGAGAATGGATTTTGAAATTCTTTGAGGCATTTCAGAACTACATATTTTTCAGATCGCCACTTTTTGGCACACCATGATCCTGCACATACCTGGTTAAAATAGGAATTAGTTAAGTTGAATTGATAAATTGCATTCATCATAAAACAAAAAACAAAACAAAAATTATTTATTTTGTGGTTACATTTAAACAAAGTTGTGCAAAATTGGTTGATACTAGCAAAGACATCCTTTTGAACATTCACATTTATCTTCAATTGAGTTACCCAATAGGTTGAAAAATAGGCATCCAAAACCTTGGAGTTGGTAATTGATAACCTTTTCAAGAGAGATATTCAAAAGGATTTCTTCCACTAAGCATTGTACAAAATGACAACTCAACAAAATTGGTGCTAGAAGGAGGGCTAGAAAGCCATTCTGCCTAAAAAACCAAGTTGTTGTTTGAAAATTCTACAATTTGGAAGTTCTACAATTTTTGAAGTCTGTCACTATCATATGCTGAACATTTTAGAGGGTCTCTTTTGTTGGAAATATGGCTAGGTAAATGTATGAGTGTTTTCATTTATGGAAAAATATTTTTTTTGCTATTTAATTGTGTAATTAGTGATAGAATATTGTCTAAGTATTGGTTAGTTTGCAACAATATAGAGAAATATTTGATATTATAGATGATAGAGTAAGAGTTATAACATGCACAATTAAGGATCAATATTTGATAGTGTCATGCCAATGCATGTTGGTGCACAGACTTGTACAAATAATACAATGTAAGTTATAGAAGAATTACCAGCACAAGTAATTAATAGAGAAAAATATAGCATGTTATTAAACTAAGTTGTACAGCTTAAGGAATTATTTTGGTAACAAAATAGTTTCTTAATCATGATGGGCTAACATCTTAGATGTTAACCTCGAAATCATATTATAATTAGCTAAGTTTGTAGATACATCAAGGCTAACTAAGTAGAGTTTTGATAATTTGTGACATATATGTAAAGTTCATATCTTGTGCAATGAATATGAAGTGGAAATGTGATGGAAACTATTATAAACTAAGTATATGTCATATGTGAGCCTTATGTGATGAAAAATTTGATGTATGATTAGAGAAAGTGTGAGTTATAGCAGTAAGACAATATTGTATGTATATCTACTCTTGTGAAGATACTTATTTGTATATTGTATGTTAGGGAAATGGGATCCTTTTGCTTATATTGTATTTTATCTACTAGCTCCTAACAGACTTAAAGAAACTCCAATAGGGTTGAAGTAACTCCTAACATGATTGAGACTTTTAACAAGGCCTAGTCCTCTAACAAGGACTTGATACACTATATGTATTTGATAGACTCCTACTAGGGTCAATATCCTTAACATAATTCTTTTGTTTAGTGGATCATCTTGTGGGTATCATCCCCACCATGGTTTTCCCTTGGTTAGGGTTCTATAGTTAACAAATAATGGTTTTATAAGTTCTCTTTGTGTACAATTACATTTATATATAGTATTTTTGGTTTACTTTCATATGAAAGTTCTAAAGTAATTTACAATATTCAGTTGCAGGAAAAAGATTGTAGAATATTGATTCACCCTGCCTCCTCTCAGTATTATCTATTTATAAAGATTGGTATCAGAGCATAGTTACTTAGAAGAGGCTTAACAAATTTAGTAAGATCCCTATGGATAAGGAATAGTTGAAAAGAAACCATGAAGATGCTCTTGAGAAAATTGATCTTCTTACAAAACAAAGAGGCAACCTAAAAGATAGGTGTGAAGATGAAAAATTTTACATTGCAAAAATGAAAGACAAAATTGATGATCTAAGATCTAGGAAGGAACCAATTGATCAAAGTAGTGACAATGGTGAGATAGGAACCCTCAAGAAGGAATGTGAGATTTTGAAGCATCAGTTGAAAATTGTTGTGCTTAAGTTGAGTCTTATGAAAGATGATGGCAAGACTGAACTAGATCTAAAATCTGGAAATGCAAACCTTAGATCCCATTTGGGTCAAGTGACATCTTAATTAGATTTAGTAAAATTAGATTATGCAAAATTAGAAAAGTACAATACCATTATGAAAGGAGAATTGACACAAGCTAAACAATACTTAGAAAAGCTTTACTTCAGTAGTGATAAAATTGATGAACAATTATTTTACGAAAGAACTTATGATAACATAGGCCTTGGATATCTTATTGGATAAAAGTCAGCAAAGAAAATTGAAATTAGGAAAAAACCCAACCCAGTTGTTGAGTCCCTTAAAGAAATTGATTAGAGTAGGATTGAATCAATTGTACCTACTAAAGTACCTAAGGATTTTTATCAATCTGACCTAAGTGAGAAACATGATGAACCTAAGATGAAAAAGTGAATTGAAGTATCCATACAAGTTAGACATGAATTCAAAGGTATATATTTTATATGTAACTAACTTGGTCATATTAAGAGAGATTTCACAGTTAAGTCTTTCAACCCTATTACTAATTTATATTGTTATAATTGTCATGGTTATGGACACAAAGTAGTAGATTACAAGAAACCTAAGATTGATAACAATAATACAAATAGTAGAATGTTTAGGAATACTAACCTTGCAGGTAATGAGAGAAGGAAATCATCAAAAAAATCTAATGATGAAAAGAATCCTAACGGTGAAAGAAAAAAAGTTGTATGTTCGAAATGTAACAATCTTGGAAATATTGCAAGGAATTGTAGAGCACTTGAAAGTAGAATGGAACTAATTAGCAAAGCAATGTACCTATATGTCAATTTTGCAATAACTTTAGACATGCAACATGATCTTGTAGAATGGACAAGAGGAAATTAAATAGGAATCCTAAATATAGAAGGAAAAATAATAGAAAAGATAGAAGAAATGATAGAGGGAGTGATAATAGTCAAAAGAAAGCACTTAAAGAACAAGTTGATGAATTCAAGGAAGCATTGGTCAAAATTATTAATCCATAAAGTTCTTATATAGTTTTAGAAAAGCAATATTTTGATGCACTTGATGGAAGATTAATATCGGCATTTGTTTGCCACTCATCTAATTTGAATTAGGTTTTTATAGAGGATATAGAGCATCGAAAAACCTATGTCACCCTTTTATAAAGGAAAAGGCTAACAAAACAATAATTGTTCACCTTAAATGACATAAAACTACTAGTATTATTTAGAATTTGAAAATGATGTAAACTAATGAAATGTATAGAAATGTATGAAGTTTAGGATTATAATTTTTAATGATTTTTGGAATAAGAATTGACATATTTTCCTAATTTTTAAAGATAATTTTTTGGTTGCTAAAAATGATAAAAATTAGGGGTCTAGTTCCCACCACAAAACCATATAAATAAAATTATTTCATTTTCATCTTTGATTATGTTATAGATAACATATATAGCTAGAATACTCAAAAATAAAATTTGGCTTTAGACCTATATTTTCTCTTTTATAACGATTCAAATTTCAACTCACCTGAAATCAATAGTTTTTAGCTCCCACCACATTTTTCAAAATAAATCTATTCTAACCAAAAGAAAAATTATAAATTCTAGAAGAGGACTCTCTCCTATAGAACGTTATTAGATTTTTAAATTTTTTTGATATGATTTAGGATTTTTTCTTTCTCAAAATTGCATCTTTTGGAGTGTTAAAATAAATACTTAAAGAAATTTCTAATTAAAATACACTATATATAATTAAAACACTATCAAATCTATAAAAGAATATTCTTGACTTTGAGCTCTATAAAATGGTGTTTATATGTTATTAAAAAAAATCATAAAAAAAATAAGAATTATGGAAAAGTAAATTTTCTGAAATAATTTGTTTTCTTTAGTAATTGGATATAAAGTAGTATAAAGCATGCATTTAATAGACATTTCTAATTAGAAAAGTGTGAGACCATGCATAAATTAGCTAGAATGAATTTGTATGGATCATATGTTTGAACAAAAATGATTTTTAGATAGAACTACTCAAAATTTGTTGTTCTGATAAGTGAGCCTAAAAAGTGGCACAACTTTTAACTTTTACTATAGAACTAATGGTAGAAAGTGAATTAGAAGTTGCACAGTCCACACAAGGTAGAAAACATAGTGAGGAAGCAATAGTAAAGTGTGCAAGTATTTCTATGATCATAGTAATTCATATGGAGGAAATCAAGCATACTAGTAATCAGTGATATCCTTTTGAAGAAAAAGTAGATGCATTTGATATAAAGTTAAATTTGAAATGAAATAAGGATTGTGAATAAGATATTGAGTACCAATTTATTACGTAAAAAGTTTGAGTATTTGTAAGCAATTTGATAGTGAATTTAA
The DNA here is from genome assembly GCA_028749045.1 of Cupressus sempervirens. NCBI lineage: Eukaryota > Viridiplantae > Streptophyta > Pinopsida > Cupressales > Cupressaceae > Cupressus > Cupressus sempervirens. The sequence goes on along the minus strand of CM053783.1, from coordinate 673,278,922 downwards.
GAGTGAAGCAAAGCATTTGAAGTGCAAAGTTGTAGAAGCCCTATTATGTGATAAACAAGGTATTTTGTGAAGCTTTAGTTAGAAATTTTCAATGTAATTAGTTAGCATTATGTCAAATCAATTAGTATGTGATATAAGTGAGAGACCAAGGGATAAATTCAAGAAGCACTCATTTGTTTCTCTCATTGATGATGCATTAGGAGAAGTTTCTCAAATCCTACCAAATTTACTTGATGTAGAAGACATTAGAAGTTACATTTAATGTAAATTTTAGAGTATTGGTTATGAAGACATTCACAAGGATCTAGGAGTTATGTGCAATGGAGACCTAAACCTAAAATCCAAGTACACATGCTTGAATGAATTGAACCTAAATAAATATATATTTTATATGGAGTTCAATAATAATGAGTGGAGAAAGATTATCCTAAGAAGAGTTCATGAAGAAATGTTTTGGGTAGGTGATTAACCTATTTCAATTGATAATGACCTAGTTCATTGTTGGCTCCTGATTTAGTAGTTTTGAAAATGACCAAGAAACCAGACAGATGCATCTAAGGCTAGCAAATTCCTATGATGGATAAACTTGACTGTAGTCCTGGGCCAACTATAAGGCTAGACCCTTCTTCTTCTTTAGGCTCTGCAAAACTTAGGCAGGTGGACCTATAGATTCTTTATATGGTACCAGTTATCAAAGCATATACTAAATCTAATATAAAGTAGATAAAACCCTTATTTCTCCTATTAACTCACATAATAAAACAGATCTATTGTAGCAAATCGCAACTCTATGATATTCATAAGCTGAGTAAGGGCATTCTATTATAGCTCTTCAACATAAAATGTAAAGATGATTTGAATTTGATTTTGATTTTATGTTGGTGGGGAAAGTGAATGAAAGCCAAGTATAGATAACAAACTATTGATCTTGTAGCTAATTAGTGCCTAATCAATTGGGAAATTCATGAATCTCCCTCATGCATTTTGGATATCTGATACTTATTCATATATTCATATATCTGATCTATCCATTCACCTTGCAAAAAGACATCAATGTTCAATTTGAATCTCAATCTTACCTGATATCCTCCTCAATAAATCTACAACCCTATTAATTTCTCTAAAGCATTTACATAATTCCTTGAATTACAAGCAATAATTAAACAACATATAGCCTTAAGGGACTGCAACTATGACCTAAGATCTTTGTTCAAATATCACAAAACATTACAACTCACTGAGAATGGAGACAAGATTTAAAATGAAACTCAACCATTTTTGTTCTTTGTATTCATTTCCTTGAAATAATACATGAAAATGCATAAAATTGACTCAAAAAATATCTAATAAACCAGATTGCACAATAACATATGCTGTCAAACAAGAGAGAAAATGGTGAGAATGAGAAACTGATGGGATGGGAAGGGGGTATCACAACCAAAGAAAAAAGCTTCATGGTCTGGAAATAGCACATCCCAACTCTTCCATTCAGAATTCATCAATTCTAGGGCTAGTTCTGCTAAGTGTTTACATTCCAGAGAAAACTTTCCAATATTACCCACCCCCCCCCCCATAATGAAAGAAAGAAAGAATGATATAGCAAGAAGTGAATTCCCAGATCTGTTATGCAATTGACATCTGTCCACTTGGAATTCAATCCCTTGCAACTGAAAAACCTCTCTTTACCTTCTCCCATCTGATTTGATATGGTTTTCATCATTACTTTGTAACTGATTTGCAAAATATCTTTTGTTGAATGATGAAAACCTTTTGAGTCACCAAAATCTGATCTTCCTTATGAAATGCTGAAGGAATTAAAATTTAACTGATTTGAAAGTAACCCAATTCAACCCCAACTACATTTTTACTATCTTTTATGCATATTCAGGTCATTACCTTGCTAAAAATCACAACTAAACTTTGATACCTAAATTTAGTTGCAAGTTAGGAATCTGATAGAAAACCTTTTATAGCTCAAATAGACTACTTCTTGTGTAGAAACTAACTGCACAATCAGAAAATTTAGATTATCCCAATTCCAAAGATATATTGGAATGCCCATTTTATTGGAACGATATTATTGGAACACAACTCATTTCTGACGAATCACTTTTTTGTGGCCCATCTCTTTTAAAATTTCCATTACATCACAACCTTCCGACTAGTCACTACCTCGCTAGTAGTGAAAACACCAACTTCCTGGCTAGCGAGATAGTGACATCTGGTGGAGTCAAAACTTTGCTGACGGAGAACAAAAACACATTGATTGAAAATTTGTCAATTAATACTAGTGTCAGACAAAGTAGTCGTGCATATTTATGAACTTGCATGGGAATTTTTGCAATCACATTAGTTTTTTAAAAAGGTTGCCACTTCCTTTAAAATCTGGGCACTCGCTATGTTGCTACCGACAGGTCACATAGATTTTTCGATAGCAACTTAGCAAGTCATCGGAGAAACTTCAATTTTGGTGACACCATTTGTGAATTCCTCCTCGTGCATCCTGTCTGACACTGACAATCCTAGGAGATAGAACATGACCATAATGCCTTCATATTAATATAGTTTTTTTGGTGCCAGACTTCAGTTTCAGCACCATGACATAGTTCTCTAATGGTCGCTACATCGCTATAGGAAACAACCTCACAACTTTTTATAGTTAGTACGTGACATCTGTTGATTCTAACAAGATCCAATGGTGGGATAATATTTTTCAAAAGGACTCAACAATGACCTCGGCATAGGTAGGAAAAGAATATACAGTTGTTGTTAAGACTTTCGCACCACAATAAGATTTAAAAGGCAAGACCTAGGGTTTTACATAGATTTTAAAAGATATCAAAAATACAAGACCAAAACCTAAAACCCTAGGACCTAACAAAAGAACTCACACCTAATTTTTTTACCATGATTCTAAGAAAAATTAATATGTAAAAAATTAGACCAACATTCATAAGATCATAGGATTGAGTAATGAAGGATGCAATCTCATAAATGATAGATTGTAAGGAAGAGTGTTTAAAAAAAGCTAAAGACTAAGTTTGACATAAGAAACATGAGAGTTGAATCAATTTAGGATATTGGAGTCAAAGTATTGAGAAAGATCATAGGATAAAAATTGAATCATAGTTCCAAAGTAAACTTGGTACTAGCAAGATTTTTGCATGTAGGTTATATAATGGAAATTGAGAAGAAGAAAGTCAACATGTGTGAGATTATTAGAGTGAAATTTTTGGAGAGCATTGCAAAGTTGAAGAAGTCTAAGAATGCAATATTTAGATTTGAATCGCTATTATGACATCAATTTTTCCATGCGACAAAGGTGTTTCTCAAAATGATAAATTGAGACAATAATGAGTACTCTATGAAGATGGCCACCCAATGTTATAGGGCATGACTTGAAAATGTCAAATATAGAGACATAGAAAGGATGATGAAAAGTTTCCAATTAGAAAAGAAGATTAGATACAAAATAGCTACCTCTATGGCAGATAAATACAAAGATGAAATATGTTTCATGGTAGATACTAAGAAAACTTGTATGGAGATAGTTGAATGAAGAGTAAACTTTATTAAACCAATGGTTTACGAAATGAGTAAATAACTCATTGAAAGATATTCAAAGATTATATTGCAATATGAAAGGGACACTAAATTCACAAGATAGGGAACATTCGAAGAGAAGATGAAGGAAGTTAACTTTGAACTTCATAGTAATGAAATCAAGAAGAGTGTGGAGAAAAAGATAGATTCCATCCTTAAAGAATTGGGCATGACAAGACAAGAGTTCGATGGAATCAAAGGTATAGTCTTGAAGATTAAGCTCAGTGGAAAATTTGAAGTGTTGGAAGCCACACCTATTTCCATTATAGCACCCACTCAAGTAGTGACAATAGCAAGATTTGCTACATAGATACCTATTGCACCTTATAAAATAGATGTGCAAGTACAACTAGTCAAGGAGAAACTTGGTCAAAAAAGAGGAAGCCTGGTGATGATGTGGTAACAATATCATCTATGCAGAGGAAATATGAGAGATTGGTAAAGGTTAAGAAAGAAGCTACACCATCCCCTAAGAAGAAGATCAAGCAAACCATGAGTGGACCTAGAAAAAGGAGGAAGACACTACAGATCAATGAATTTGAGGAATCTGATGATGAGGCTCTTGAAAGAGAAATAGAATAGGTAGTTGGGGAAGGAAGAAATCTAATTAATAAGAAATCATGGAAACCTAAGATTGGTAATCTAAACATATAGATCATTAATAATGGAAATTTTGTTTAATTAAATAAGTACTATAGTTTGTACAATTGAATGGATAGGAGACAATTAAAAAATTCTATAGTGAGGAACATTATTTTAAGAAATAAGAGGTTTTATTGTATTCAACATAAGATACTAGAAGACTTGTATAATATATTACATAACAGAAAGAGAAGAGTAGTAGATGATACAAAATTGAGAGAGAATATAATCATGAAATTCTATGAAGCCAACACTAATGAGGATATAGAAAGTATTTTGAAAGGCATTGAGTCTTTCCTAGGGAATAGAAGAAGAGAAATTATTCTTATGGGAGGCAACTATGAAGAGGTAAAGAAGGAAACTAAAGAAGCCATAGTGAAGTATATGACTTCCATTCCTAAGACCACTAAGGAAAGTGCACACTTAGAGACAAGAAGTCTTGTATATGTTGAGCCTAGTACTCCTAATGATGATAAAGAAGAGGTTGAGGTAACTAAAAAAATTAACTCACCTCCTCATATATTTATTGGTATTGAATCCATGCAAGTGGATAGTACTTATATAACTATAGATACTAAAGAGAACTATTTTGTAGAATATGGGACAAATATTACTCACAATATTTTTTCTTATTCTAGTTTGGTTGAAGAGGAAAATGAGAAAGTAAAAAAAAAAAGAGAAAAAGAGGAAGAAAAGTGAAGTGTAGAACAAGAAAAAGAAGCTACGAATATTGGAGATGAGAAAAGGAAAGAGGAAGAGAAAAGAATTGTAGATGAGAAGAGAAAAGAGGAAGAGAAAAGAAAAAGAAAAAGAAAAAAAAAGATAGCTAAGGAAGAAAGAATGAGAGAAGAAGAGAAGGAGAAGAAGACACAAGAGGATGCAAAGAATATTACTGAAATTAAATTAGTATCACTCACTCCAGCAGCAACAACAGTAGCAACAATAATATCAATTATTGTATTTGTTGTAATATCTAATTGGAAAGAATGCTTCTGAGAGGGGGTGGGGGGTGAATCAGAAGTACTAGCTTCTAACCTATTTTAAATGCTTCTGAGCGAGGGGGGGGGGGGGGGGGGGGTGAATCAGAAGTACTAGCTTCTAACCTATTTTAAATCCTTAATAACTTATCTTTGAAACGAACATGCATGCATAGAAACATTAAGAAATTATGAGAAACAAATATGCATCACCACATAATAGTTGAGATTTTGGTAACCTAGAAACCCTCTAGGAATAAGAAGGTAAAACAAGGGTGGGGATGATACCCACAAAAATTACTTCAGCAATAATGTTTAACCACTTTTGATGGTCTGCCCTATTAAAGGCCTGCCCTATTAAAGGCTTTACACTATATCAATAGTGACCTAGTTAAAGAGTTTACAAACACTTTACATGAAGTGTTACCCTGTCAAAGGATTTAATCACTTGTTTAAAGGATCTACAAATTAGCTATTAAGCTAACCTATCATCATAGGATTTCCTTTCTAATACAATGGCTAAAGAGTATTAGGTATAATAAACCCGATAGCTTACAATCCTTGATTGCTGAATACAGGCACTTGATCTGTTTTCTTTTGATCTTGATCCTCTGAGATCTAATACTCATTTGTATCCCTTCCTTTGTTCTAATTAACTGGATATTTAACTTCTAGTCCTCTAAGTCTTCTTATTCTATTTTCTGAACTCCTCTAGAGTTTTCATTTCCTTCTTCATCCATCCACATGATTCAATGAGATTTTGTCTTCCTTATAAAGACATTCAAAGACTTAGGGTTAGATGTGGATCTATGATCCATATTGAATCTCTATTTTTTCTCATTCCTTATACTTCTATCATTGGTTGCATGCCTTCTCCATTTTTCTTATTGGCTGCATGTAGATTGCATAGGAAATATAAATGATTTGATCTTATCACTTAAATCTTTTGAAATTCGTCATATGTCGACCATAAAAATGGTTTACATTTGAGTTTGTGAAGTTACAAACTCATATGCTGATTCTAAATTACTTGGCACTTACTGCTTCCTGATGCTCGACACCTTCTGTAACTTAGCTCCTGTATCATTCCTATCTTGCTCGAAATTGTTTATGACTCACCACCTGAATATTGCTCGGAACTTGTATCATACTCGGTGTTTGATCTTCACTCGGCACCTGAAGATCACTCAACACTTGATGGCTTTCCTGACTCAGCACAAGTTGTGGCTCTGCATACATAGTGTACTTGGCTTTAATGTAGAAAGTGGTTAAGTGTGTTGGCACTCAAGTGCCAAAACCATTCCTAGACTAACATTCTCCCCCTTTAACATGAGTGTCAGAAACACTTAACTAAGTATTATTTATCTAATCTTATGAGTACATTCATTGGTCTGCTTGGTATATATATAAAGGTTTTAAAAACTTCGATCAAAATGTTGTAACTTACAATATATACCTCAAAAATTATTATTCATGTCATGAATTCTGATGTCTTGTGCCATTATGCCTAATATTCTCTTTAATATATCTTCACAATATTCACAATATTATCTCCCCCTTAGAATATTATCTCCCCCTTTTTGATACGGATGTCAAAGGGTCCTAAATATTAATGCCATGCTTGGCCAAAAATGTCTTATTTACCTCAAAGTATTTGGACAGTTTCATACCAATTATTTAAGGCAATATCCAATGACTTTTGTTGGATTGCAAGCTCTGTTGGTAGATCAACAAGTCCTTCATGTGTAGAATTGTTTGGATCCTTCCTCAGAACTATTTCTACACACATTTTCTCCTTGTGTAATAATTCCAAGTGAGGAGCTATGGAGGCTTAGATTTGCATCAGATTTTCTTTGATAGTGGCCTCTTCTACTGATAATGTAGCTAATTCCCTCTGAGTGTGAAGTGTTTGAGAAAATTTCTTTTCACTTTGTGCAGGATCTGAGGGTAATTGCATGCTGGAGAGCTTTAATTTACTCTCAAGGTTCAAATTTTTTGGATTTATTTCTTGTGTGAACCTGGAAAAATCACATAATTTTCTATAAAGGGAAAATATGTTCCCTAATACACTCTTTACATTTTCCAATTTCTTAGCTAGGTCAATCTATCCAAAATTATGTTATTAGCTATTTTCTGGTTGACTTTGCCTACAAACTTCTTTTCTGACCATTCCATTAGTTTAACATTAGTATCATGGTCTTCATTATTCACTTGGTCAACTATATTAGATAGTTGCTCAAGTATTGGCCTATTTGCATTTGGAGGTTGAAGACTAAAAGCATCCATGAATATATCTTTTATCTCATTCATTGCCCATTTGCATTTGTAGTCTTTCCTCATTGCCTCTTGCCTCCTTCTCTTATCCAATGCACTCTGTATTTCATTCATCTTTTCCTCATTTAGAGTGCTTGAATCATAATAGGGTATTTTAATTTATTCATCAAGCTCAGGAATACCATAATGAATGGTCTTGGCTACCCTAGTAGAGCTTGAGCTTGGTGTACTGGTATGTAACGTCATCATTTTAGTACTCAACTTATGACTGGGTTTGGTGGGAGTTCATATTTTTGGTAATTCAACCAAAGTTTGTATTGTAGACTCCTCTTTATCTTGTGTTTCTTCTTTGTCCTCTTCTTCTTGCTTGGCTTCTTCTTGTGTCACTACTGTTGGAGGTATACTCAATGTCTGAACTGTTATCCTTGTGACTACCTCTGTTGTTGCACTTGGCTCCTGATGAGCTTGAATGGCTATCCTTGGTGGTGATGGAGGTGGTAGAAATGTAAGACCAATAGTTTGAATGATTTGAGGTGGTTCTTGTGGTGACACCTTGGCTTCTTTGAGTTTTTCTACTTACTTTTGGAGATTATCCACACTAACCAATATAGGACTTGTACACAATTGTGCTTGTAGAGTTGTTTGGTCAAGGGCCTTAGTAAGATCCTCTCCAGTTAATGGATTAATGTTTTGACATGTGGTGTCAACAACATCCTTAATCTTTATGATCTCTGTAGTTGTGGTAGTAGAGTGAGGTGGGCTAGGAGGTGAAAGTTGTGTGTCTTGCACACTTTTGTATTCATTAGTATATTTGTCTTCATCTCTTCCTTCCTCCTCTCTTTCTTTCTTTTTTTCCTCTTCTTCAACCTTTTTCTCTTCTTCTATCTTCTCTTCTCTCCTCTTCCTTCTTTCCTTGGGTTGAGAAACAGCTTCCTCTTCTTATACCTCTTCAAGGAAATCTTCAGTTATCTTGTACAAGTTTTTCCAAACTCTTGTAGTTCTCTGTACAACTTTTTCAATTTTGTTTTGCAGGATGGAGAATGCCCTATATTTAGGGGGTAAACCTTTTACTCTGCCTTTTTACTACTTGAGTTACTTGTTCCTTTGTTAAATTAGGCAGTAGGTTTTCTAGGGTTGATTCCCTCATCTCTTTCTCCATCATTAGATGGAAATGCCATCTATCTTCTATAGTTTTAGACAATTCCTTTGGCAATTGTCCATATAGTTCAAGAGGTGTATACTTGAACTGTGCCATTAATGCATAGACTGATTCTTCTGTGCTATTTTGTTCCTCTCTACTGAAATTATTGAAATCAATCTTTTTCATTTCACTTAAATCTCCATTCCTAATCTTCTCACATAATATATCAACTAAAGATTTAGGAGGATGACTTACCCTTTCAGTCTGATCTTCTTCATCGATATCAAGTCGGGCCACATGTCTTTTCCTTTTCTTTGGCTCTTCCTGTGCCTTTTTTACCGTGTTCTTCTTCTTTGTGGCTTCCTGTTTGGCCTTTTGGGTGGAGGCCCTTGTTGTAGCTCTGGTTGTTGGCTTCTTCGGCGTTTGCACTACATCTTTCTTTGGTGAAGGCTAAGAAGCAGGAGGTGTCTTTTTCTTTCTTTTGATGACTCTGCCTTTGATGGGTGCCTTCTTAGTTTCTACTTCCTTGGCACTCTCATCTTTCTCTTCAAGTGGCTCTTGTTCTTGCTCACCTTCTTTTTCTCCTTCACTAATCTCTTCTGCTTCACCTACTATACTAGATTCTTCAACACCAAATTTCTTCTTTAACTTCTTTACCAGCTTGTCCTTTTTCTTTACTACTGCGGCTGTCTTGAGTTCTGTAACAACTCTTGATTTGATAGTGTCAAATGTTCCAAATGCCTTGGTAGATTTGTCCATTTCCTCTACAAGTAATGTTGTGATGGCTACAGAAGATTGGTCAACATCAAGCTCATATCCCAATGGTCTAAGCCATCTTGTTCTTGGAAGGACTGCTTGAATGTAAGTATAATCAATATCAACAAGAAAACATATGTCGTTTACATGCTTTTCTACTAGTGAAACTTGTATTCTCATTCTTTTCTTCATTGCATTTTTGAAATCCTCAAAATAGATAGACATTTGATCATCAAAGCTATCTCCCATTTGTGCAATGAAATCATTAATTTGATCAACAATGGTGCTATTCCGACTCCAGTTAATTTTTCCAAATGAAGGGAATTCCTTCGTTGCATAGAAGAACATATGAACTAACACTGAACCAAATTTACACTGTGCTCCCTTGGACTTTCTAATAGCTCCAAGATTTTCATTGATCTGTTGCAACAAGACCTCTGCAAGGTCATAGGTGCGGTCTTTCTTTACAAGCTTATGTGACACATCCATTGCTATGCAGGGTACACTATTTAACCTACTAGATTGATAAAACTTATGTGATATGATCCTTACAACAAAGTCTAGAAGGGGATTAGTTATGGTATCTATGGTCATACCTCTATTGTTCCATTTTGCCCCTATGTTCTTCTCAATTGTTTCCTTCTTTTCACTTCTTAATGTCTTTGGCCGATCTAGGGTTGGAAAACCTGTAACCTTATGAACCATTTTGACTAGTCCTTATTCTAACTAGAATGATCAATCATGGATTCTGCTGAGTATTATGCGTATCCATTCATTTTTGAATACGATTGGAAAAACTAGGGCTTTTGATAAACCCTTCGTTTCTATAACAGAAAACTCATCTTTCAAGATACCATTTTCACAGAGTTTCTCATAGGCATTAAAGATTTCCAAATCTCCTATAGCTCCTATTTTACAATTATAACACTTTTGCACATCCTAAACCATAACAACTTTTTCAAGGATGGCGGATAGGGCACTAGCGGGATCGCTTTTGTATGCAACTTCTGGTATAGGTCTAAACTTAGGTTGCTTAACCTCATTGCTGACAAGTTGTATCTCATGGCTTACTATCCCTTGGGTCTTCTTAGAACTAGATGCCATTTATAACTAAACTAGGGTTTAACGATTAAAGAAAAATTCTCAAACTGTAAAACTCGGCACCTGAGGAAAATACCTAGATAAATGCTTAGGTCGCTTGAGTAGATGCTAAATTGCTGGTTGAAAGCTTGAAAATCACTCAGTTGTGCTCAAGGTAATCGCTCTTCATTTGAATGTCTCAAGAATGAACCAATTTTTACTTTTAAGTGAAAAATAAAACTTTGCATTTAATGTATTTTAGTACCTACATCTATCACTCGGCTTCCAAATTTTTTTCAACTCGAAAACCACTCAGCAACTATACTTACTCGACATCTACTTATTTTGTTGATAACTCAGCATCCAAGGTAGTTTCACTTGGCATCCAAAGACAACTCAGCATCATCTTTCAAGTTTAGCCTTAGCATCTTGTCTCATGCAAATTTATACTTTACAGTGCTTCTTCATGGTTTAGGGCTGATGTGTGACACTTCATTATGTATCAGACCTATAGCCTTATCTTGTGATTAGTTAGATGAGAAATGATCACTTGACCTCATGGGTGAAGTGACCCTTTCATAGGATGTACTTGATCCATCCTTTTTCTACCATGTCTTCTTCATGTTTGTTCTTATGTGTTCCACATCAATTTTTTATTTTCCCTTATTTACTTTAGTCTTGGGTGCCTTGGCCTTTGTTGGACAATTTCTGCTGATATGTCTAGTTTTCAAGCAACTGAAGCAAGTAGTCTGGTTCAACCATCTTTTATAGTTACCCCTGAAATGTATTCTTATGAAATTCTGGGGTATATGTCCATAATATTGAAAATAGTGACAACTATACCTGGTGTTATAATCCCAATGGTAGTGACCTTCATTCTCTTTTGCTGGTTGATTTGATGTCCACATAGGCTTTGATCTGCATTCAAATGCCCTATGTCCATATTTCTTGCAATTATGACAATGTCCATTAAATCTTTGTGTCCTTAGGACTTTGGATCTACAATATTGTGACATATGTCCTTGCATGTTGCATTTGTGACAGTAACTCTTGCTTTTGGATGTGTTTGGTTGATTGATCCTTCTACTCCTACAAACATTAGTAATATCTCCCTTTTTATTATAGTAATGACAAATGGGTTTAGAATTCTTACCTTTGTCACTTCTTTGCTCAACACTCTTTGATGATTCACCTACTTCAGTGCTGTTGTATCCAAGTCCTGATGTATCATGGACGGATCTTGGGGATTTCAGCAATTGTTCTGTCATGTCCCCTTTTCAAATAATTAAAAAATAATAAACTTTGCTAAGGCAGGCAGGCTCCAAAAAGGTGAAGTTTCGGAAAAAGGGGCTAATCTTTGGAAACCAATGGACTAATAAATAAAAATTATTATTAAATTATATTTTATTAACCCCTCTTGGACGTGAGTTAGGGTTATGCCCTCTTTTAAGGGGTTTGGAGGCATTTTGGGCTCATTCCAGAACTTGATTTTTGCTAATTTTCTTGTTGTTCTTCAGAGGCCGCCAAACCTGTGGAGAAGGAGACCCAAGAACAGGAGTTTTTAGGTTTCTAGGAAGGCTAAGGATGGGAGTTTGAATCTATTCCATGTGCATGCTCATACAGAGTTTTCCTTTGTGCTGAATAGTGCCGATTTGTGGGTTTTCGGAGTTGTTTTTGGTTTGAGTTTGGTGTTTTCAGTTGAGTGTTTCATATCAGTTTGGGTTGCTGCTGTATTTCAGACTTTAAGATGTTAAAATAGAGCTGAATATATGTATTGGGTCATGATTAAACTTTTGAATAGTTTATGAGTGTTTTTGTGGTGTTTCCGAGCATTGTGTGTTAATTTCGGGAGCCCGATTGAGCATAGTTTTGTCCTACATTTGTGAGCTATTGTGTAAAAGCTATACAAATCTGGAAATGTAATTTTTTAGGCTATTATTCTGCTGAAATTTCTGTAAAAAATCCATTCTTAGATTTATTAGTAATTTGTGAAGTTGTGAAGTTTTTTGGCACTAATTTGGACATACCCGATTTGGGTTTATTGGGAAATTGGCAGATCTTTGTAATATTGGTTGTTTGATTTTAAAGATCAGATTTGAAGCTGGAAATACCATGAAAAATTAGTAAAGGGACATTTCAGTGGTATCAAAGCCATGATCTTGCCAGCCTGAGGGTTTGTAGAAGTTGCATGTCAGTTTTAACAACTACCCAGATCTTGCATGTCATTTTTGACAACTACCTAGATCTTGCATGTCATATTTTATGGTTGCATGTTGCTTCTAATTAGTTGCATGTCAAAATTTATGATTGCATGCAACTAAGTGAAAGAGAAAAAAGATATTTGCAGCAAGAAAAGAATAAAGAAATTTTGATCAAACCCCTAGTTGAAAGCAAAAGTACAAAATCCAAGGAAGAAAAAAGTATGGCTGATCCAGATGAAATGGCAAAGAAATTCTTCCAAGACATCCAAAATACTCAAAAGCAAATAGTGGATGGTTTGGTGAAAACTAGAGAGGCTTTGCGAATATTGATAGAAAAATTACAAGGAGTTGCATCTATTAATGAGAAAGGGAGCACTTCAGAGGAGCCAAGAAATGGGAGATCCACACCATCTAAATCAACCAAAACTATTTTCTTGCCTGCAGATGAGCCACCAGTACCAAATCCAGCCATTAATCCAGTGGAAGAGGTTACAGGTAACTTGATTACATTAAGATCTACTTACAATGGCTTAGATGATGACTTTCGTAGTTCAGGTCCTTTTAGAGAATATGTGGATATGATGAACACTTTGATGCCCAAGAAAGAGAACAGGAGGGAGCATGACACAAGTGGAAGAGAGCTCAAAAATAAAATAAGAAAGTTTACAGCACCTACTTTTTATGGAACAAATAAAATTTCAGCTAGAGCATGGCTACAAAAATTACAAACTTTCTTCACACTTAACCACATGAAAGAGAGTGATGTTGTTCAATTTGCAAGTCTACACTTGGAAGATGCAGCCTATGATTGGTGGTATCATGGAATGACTACTCAAGGTCACAATCAAGTAACTACATTTGAAGATTTTAGTCAAAGAGTGATAGATAGATTTGACCTCAAGGATGATGAAGAGTACTTTAAAGAATTGTCAAAGTTGAAGCAAACCAAATCGGTTAATGAGTATATAGAAGAATTTCAAAAAGTGGCTGTTATGGTACCTGATATGAGTGAAAAGAGGATTGTTTATCTTTTTCTTGATGGTTTAGAAGATTTTGTTCAGGGTTTGGTTAAGGCTTTCTCACCCTCAACCTTATAGGAGGCTATCAAAAGAAGCTTGCAACTTGAAACTTGCGTGCCTATGAAATCAATCACTAATCAAAAACCCCCAAATCTTTGGCAACATAAGGGAAATTTTTAGAAAAAGACTTTCCCAACACTACCACCAAAAGATGTGACAAATGTGACAAAAAAGAAAGTAGATGAAGAGACTAGGAGTGAATTACGAAGGAAAAAGCTTTTTTTTACTTGTAGAAAACCATGGGTTCCAGGACACAGATGTTTGGGGAAAGGTCAAGTGCACTATATTGAAGTTGCTTCAGAATCTGATTCAGATGAGCATGAGGAATTTCATGATACTAAGGAGGAGGTAGAAGAAGAGAAAGTAAAAGAAATCAGCAAGGATGGCACTTTAGCAGCATTATCAGGAGTCCCAAGATACCATCCCTTCTGAATTCGAGGGGTGCTAGTAGAGCAAAGGTTGACTGTTCTTCTTGATAGTGGGGCAACTCACAATTTTATTGATGAGGGATTTGTCATGAAAAGAGGGCTTAAAGCAGAAGATTTTGAGGGATTCAATGTTACTGTAGCTGATGGATTCACTATGCCTTGCACACGGGTGGTGAAACAACTCAAGATGACCTTAGGAGATTATGAGTTATGTGATGACTTCTATGTGGTTGGTATTGGGGAGACAGATCTTGTATTGGGTGTTCAATGGTTGCACTCTATTGGAGGCTATTACATGAACCATCAAAATATGGAGTTTAAATTTCATTCCAATGGGAAAGAAGTCATATTGAGAGGGTTATCGAATGGAGCACCTAAGGCGGTCTCTGCAAAGACGATGGAGAGGACTTTTCGAAGAGGACAAGTAACATGGGCAGTAGGAGTCATAATCCAACCAACAAGCTCTCCAAAGAATCAAGGTAATTTCCATTTTGAAATTCAAAATATTCTTGATAAGCATAGTATAGTTTTCAATGATTTGCCTCTAAGATTACCACCAGATAGAGGTTTTGAGCATGTTATAGAGTTAGAACAGGGTGTCAAACCAGTTATAACAACCCCAGACCACCATCCAAGAGGTTATAAGGAAGAAATTGAAAAAACTATTAAAGAACTCCTGGACATGGGATTCATAAGGCCTAGATCTAGTCCATTTGCATCATTTGTGGTACTTGTCAAGAAAAAGGATGGTACAATGAGAATGTGTATAGACTACATGGCTCTAAACAAGAAGACCATAAAAAATAGATATCCCATACCACGCATAGATGAACTCATTGATGAGTTACATGGTGCTATATACTTCTCAAAAATTGACTTAAGATCGGGCTACCATCAAATCCGAATGAGGAGTGAAGATGTGGAAAAGACTGCTTTCAGATGTCACTATGGGCACTTTGAATTTCTTGTTATGCCATTCGGACTCACTAATGCACCTGCAACATTCCAATCTTGTATGAATAAGGTATTCAGTCAGCATCTTCGAAAATTTGTTTTGGTATTTTTTGAAGATATCTTGATATACAGTAAAACATGGGAAGAGCATCTAAAGCACATAGACACTGTTTTGGGAATCTTGGAGCAGCAATCCTTCTATGCTAAGCTATCTAAATGTGAGTTTGGTTTGACAGAGATCCTATATTTGAGACATATTATAAGTTCTAAAGGAGTACAGGTTGATCAACAAAAAATCCAGGCAATTTTGGATTGGCCTCCACCCACTAATCTTACACAGTTGAGAGGTTTCTTCGGATTGTGTAGCTACTATAGGAGATTTTCCAAGGGATTTTCTCAGCTTGCTGCCCCCTTGACTGATTTGACAAAGAAAGGAGCTTTTGTTTGGACAGAAGAGGCACAAAAAACATTTGATAAGCTTAAGGAGGTAATGAGTTCATGCCCTGTGCTTGCAATTCTAGATTTCTCTTTACCTTTTGTTGTTGAATGTGATGCTTCTGGAGAAGGTATAGGGGCTGTCCTAACTCAAAGGGGACATCCAATAGCATTTGAGAGTAGAAAATTAAATCAATCAGAGAAAGGTTACTCCATCTATGATAAGGAAATGTTGGCAATCATGCATGCACTTCATAAGTTTAGACAATATTTGGTATGTGGGAGATTCATTGTAAAGACAAACCATAATAGCCTCAGGTTCTTCTTGAACCAAAGGGATTTGAATGATCATCAACAAAAATGGGTAAGAAAATTGCAAGCTTATGATTTTGATATTGAATACATGAAAGGAAAGAATAATGTGGTTGTTGATGCTCTCTCAAGAAAGCCCACTTTGTGTTCCTTATCATCTATCTCTGCTAATTGGAAAGTCTCCATAATTTTAGAGTATGCTAAAGATTCATTTGCCACCAAGATTTTGGATAAGTTAGTGGATGATAACAGGTACAAGGTTGTTGATGAATTGATTTATTACAAGAACAGGATCTTCTTAGTGCCAGGGTCAAAAACTAAGGAGAGGATATTGAGGGCCTTTCATGACACACCTTTGGCTGGTCATCAGGGATACTTCAAGACATACAAGCAAATTTGAGAGCGGTTTTCATGGAAGGGTATGAAGGAGGATGTCCTTAAACACATTAAGGAATGTATGGTATGCCAACAAAGCAAGAGTGAGCAAACTTTTCCTGCAGGGTTGTTGCAGTCACTTCCTATTCTTGAACAAAAATGGAAAAGTATTTCCATGGATTTCATCACTGGGTTGCCCAAGGTTCAAGGTAAGGATTGCATATATGTGGTGGTAGATAGACTAACTAAGTATGCACATTTCTTTCCTATCACATTTGATTTCAAGGCATCACAAGTGGTCGAATTGTTCTTCAAGGAATTTTTTAGATTACATGGTTTGCCTAGAAACATTGTTAGTGACCAGGACAGTAGATTCCTCAGCTCTTTTTGGAAGGAGCTCTTTCATTTGGTAGGAACTGAACTCACTCCTAGTACTAGCTATCACCCTCAAACAGATGGACAAACAGAGATAGTTAATAAATGGATAGAGGGATATTTGAGGAACTAAGTTTCAAATCAACAACATGCTTGGGTGAAATGGTTACACTTAGGGGAGTATTGTTACAATACATCTCATCACATGTTTATTGGTATGCCTCCTTTTCATGCTCTTTATGGTTATGATGCCCTTTCCTTTGTTGATCTAATACTTTCCAATAGCAGAGTACCCGCAGCAAGTGATTTCATCAAGCAAAGCCAAGACATAATAAGGTCCCTTAAGGATAATCTACAACATGCACAGAACCAACAAAAGATATATGCTGACAGGAAAAGGATTGAAAGATCTTTTGAGGTGGGAGATTTGGTATTTGTTAGGTTGTAGTCATATAAGCAAAGCACCTTGAAGAGGAGTGGGGCAGAGAAACTCAAGCCAAGTTTCTATGGGCCTTATAAAATCATCAAGAAGGTAGGAGAGGTAGCTTATGAATTGGAGCTCCCACCAAACAGAAAAATACATAATATTTTTCATGTATCTTTCTTAAAGAAGGTTCTAGGCCAGAAAACCATAGTATCTACAGAACTACCACCTCTTGATGATGAAGGGAAATTATTTTTGATACCAGAAGAGATTTTGGATACAAGAGAGAAAAGGTTGAGAAATAGGAGCGTCATAGAGCATTTGGTCAAATGGAAAGGATTACCACTAGAGGATGCTACTTGGGAAGGAGCACATATTCTTGAGAATTCCAACCTTCATTTCTTGAGGACAAGCAATATTTGGGAGTGGAGGACTTGTCATGTCCCCTTTTCAAATAATTAAAAAATAATAAACTTTGCTAAGGCAGGCAGGATCCAAAAAGGTAAAGTTTTGGAAAAAGGGGCTAATCTTTGGAAACCAATGGACTAATAAATAAAAATTATTATTAAATTATATTTTATTAACCCCTCTTGGACGTGAGTTAGGGTTATGCCCTCTTTTAAGGGGTTTGGAGGCATTTTGGGCTCATTCCAGAACTTGATTTTTGCTAATTTTCTTGTTGTTCTTCAGAGGCCGCCAAATCTGTGAAGAAGGAGACCCAAGAATGGGAGTTTTCAGGTTTCTAGGAAGGCTAAGGATGGGAGTTTGAAGCCATTCCATGTGCATGCTCATACAGAGTTTGCCTTTGTGCTGAATAGTGTCGATTTGTGGGTTTTCGAGGTTGTTTTTGGTTTGAGTTTGGTGTTTTCAGTTGAGTGTTTCATATCAGTTTGGGTTGCTGCTGTATTTTAGACTTTAACATGTTAAAATAGAGCTAAATATATGTATTGGGTCATGATTAAACTTCTGAGATATTTTATGAGTGTTTTTGTGGTGTTTTCGGGCATTGTGTGTTAATTTCGGGAGCCCGATTGAGCATAGTTTTGTCCTACATTTGTGAGCTGTTGTGTAAAGGCTATATAGATCTGGAAATGTAATTTTGTAGGCTATTATGCTACTGAGATTTTTGTAAAAATTTTCATTCTCAGATTTATTAATAATTTGTGAAGTTGTGAAGTTTTTTGGCGCTAATTTGGACATACCCGATTTGGGTTTATTGGGAAATTGGCAGATCTTTGTAATATTGGTTGTTTGATTTTAAAGATCAGATTTGAGGCTAGAAATACCATGCAAAATAAGTAAAGGGACATTTCATGTTCAAATTACTTTATGGCTTCACTTGACTTGTCTAGATTCTCCGCTACCTCTTTTTCTCTATTCAATTCATTCACCATTTGTTCATTCTGCATCTTCAGACTAGATATCTCAATATCTTTCATATTGAGTTCATGATGAAGGTTCATCATTTGGGCAAGTGTATCCATCTGCATGTTTGACATCCTTGTTAATTTAGTACAGTTTTCTTCAACTCTATTTGCAAGATTTCTTTTTGTCATCTTCCATCATGACTTTATCCTTGACTGCTCTTTTCTTTTGTTCAGTGATTTCACATAACATTATGGCCTGTGATTCATGTTCCATCTTGAGAGATCTATCTCTTCTGCTTGAACTTTGTTCTTCTCTATCAGTTCTGCTATTGCTGCATCAAACTCTTTAGTGTCTCCATTGGCAAACACTCGTGTGGTATCAATCTCCTTGTAGTCTATATCATTTTCAACTATGGCTATCTCCTTTCTTCTTTTCAAAGATTTTCTTAATTCCACTCTAGCTTCCTTTACTTTTTGTAGAGCGGGATGCACATCTATAACCTGGTTCTCAATGATCTTTCCAAGTTTGAAAACTTCAATCTTTAGATCTTTTCCTCCAAGCTATTAGGCTCCTTCTTGAGAGAACAAGCACTCTGATACCAATTGTTGTAATATCTAATTGGAAAGAATTCTTCTGAGAGGGGGGGAGGGGGGGGTTGAATCAGAAGTACTAGCTTCTAACCTATTTTAAATCGTTAATAACATATCTTTGAAATGAATATGCATGCATAGAAACATTAAGCAATTATGAGAAACAAATATGCATCACCACATAAAATTTGAGATTTTGGTAACCCAGAAACCCTCTAGGAATAGGAAGGTAAAACTAGGGTGGGGATGATACCCACAAAAATTATTGCAGAAATAATGTTTAACCACTTCTGATGGTCTACCCTATTAAAGGCTTTACACTGTATCAATAGTGACCTAGTTAAAGGATTTACAAACACTTTACATAAAGTGTTACCTTGTCAAAGGATTTAATCACCTATTTAAAGGATCTACAAATTAGCTATTAAGATAACCTATCATCATAGGATTTACTTTCTAATACAATGGCTAAAGAGTATTAGGTTTAATAAACTTGATAGCTTACAATCCTTGATTGCTGAATATAGGCACTTGATCTGCTTTCTTCTAATCTTGATCCTCTGAGATCTGATACTCGTTTGTATCCCCTACTTTGTTCTGATTAACTGGATATTTAATTGCTAATCCTCTAAGTCTTTTTTTTTTTTTTGAACTCCTCTAGAGTTTTCATTTCCTTCTTCATCCATCTACATGATTCAATAAGATTTCATCTTTCTTATAAAGACATTCAAAGACTTAGGGTTAGATGTGGATCTACGATCCATATTGAATCTCTATTTTTTCTCATTCCTTATACTTCTATCATTGGTTGCATGCCTTCTCCATTTTTCTTATTGGCTGCATGTAGATTGCATAGGAAATATAAATGATTTGATCTTATCACTTAAATCCTTCAAGATTCATCATATGTCAGCCATAAAAATGGTTTACATCTAAGTTTGTGAAGTTACAAACTCATATGCTGATTCTAAGCTACTCGGCACTTACTACTTCCTGATGCTTGGCACCTTCTGTAACTCAGCTCTTGTATCGTTCCTATCTTGCTTGGCATTGTTTATGACTTGATACCTGAATATTGCTCAGTACTTGTATCATACTCGATGTTTGATCTTCACTCAGCACTTGAAGATCACTCAACACCTGATGGCTTTCCTAATTCGACACAAGTTGTGGCTCTTCATACATAGTGTACTCGGCTTTAATGTAGAAAGTGGTTAAGTGTGTTGGCACTCAAGTGTCAAAACCATTCTTAGACTAATAGTATTGCCTATAGTATTTGATGAGCATGATGATCACGAAGGTTTAATGAACTCCTTGAGAAAGACACTTGAAAAGAATAAGTCTATGAAGACTTTGGAGAGAACATTAGAAGAAGTTCTAGAAAGACTGCAGAGGATAGTGTAGACCACTATTATAGAACTAGACTTACAAAAAAAGGCAAAAGAAATAGTAAGATCTTTTGATGCAGAGTTCACCAACTTTTCTAATAGTGCTTCATTACAAGCACAAAAAAAACATGGTGCATCATTGTTTGACACAATATGTACTAATATAAAAAATAATTTGCAAACGATGGATGTGTGCATTAAATATTTGAGGAAGACGATAGATGAAGGCAATAAATTGTATGGACAATATGCAATGTCATACAATTATCTATCAAAATTTTATAGTTTGATCAAAGGAAAAAAGAGTGAGCTTCAAATATTCACTATCATATTACACAAACTAGAGGAAAATATCGAAGATATTGGAATATAAATAGAGAAAATCAACAATAATATCTGAAACATTGAATCTGACAAGGAGAAGGTAGTCAAAAGATTATTTATCCTCATAGAATATTTTGTTGAACCCTTAGTATTTGGTCTTTGATTATTGTTATTGATGTCAATAATGTAATTACAATGAGCACATGGTATGGTAAACATCATGTAATTATCTTATTTGATGTCATTCAATATTGTTCAAAATATATTCAAGAGAAATGTGTAAGTGTTATACAATTAACACTTAATGTTCACATTGGTTAAGAAAATGGTTATAAAATTTTTTTTTGGTCTATTAGAAAGTCAATAAGATTTTTTATCAGTTAGAACCCAACTATCATTCCTTTTGGAAAAGCCTTTGAGTTATCTTAAATGGATGTTTGTTAGTTTGTGTGTAACACATGTATGAAAATATAAAATGTCTATTTATTAGAAGTACTTACCAAATTGCTATGACAGTTTTAGGAGATTTGAGCAATTTTGGTCTAATTGAAGCTTGGGGTATGTATCTTCCTCCAAAATTTAGACATTCTTAGTTAATAAGAAGAGAATACATTCATTTAAAATATCCAATAGATGCATTTCTATAGAAGCTTCAGGATTTGTGTGGAATTCATTGTAGAGCGAACTATTTGCAAGAAAAGTTTTAACAACAACAAATAGGGTAATGCTTTAATTTTGTACTTTCCTATTTGTGATTTAATTTTCATTGGAGAAGCTTAGTAGAGGTAGAAGAATGGTAATATATTGCTTCTTCATTCATTCATATTAGTATTTGATCAAATCTTTTAATGAAAAGTGTAAGAATTTGCCTAAGGGCAAAATTTACCCAGGAACTAAGAACTCAAACACAAGTATACATTAGACCAAGAGAGAGAGAGAGTATGATCAAAATAACAATGTATTCAAGAATTGGTTCATTATAAGAGTACACTAGGAGTGCCTAAATATAAAAGCCTCAAGAGAGCTTCTAGAATACATAGAAGTTAGCATCATTATGTGTCATAAAACCAAGCACATGTTCACCAGATATGGGTTATCCTCTATTAAGCATGGAAGTAAGTGTGATGATGAGAGGATAAGCCTACAAGGGTGGGACATCAAAAATAGTGTTGTAGACACCATGTGCTTAAATAGAGTTGCGTACTCCTGTGTTGTCTACATGACAACTCAAAAGGTGTGCAAACTCCCAAGTGTCTCACAAATAAAAATAATAAAATAATGCAAAATAATAAACTAATGCATTAACCTAAGTAAACTTAAGTAAGTGTAAATAGTAAAGTACATATCTACACCAACACCCCCCCTTAAGTGCAACTTAGGGGAATGCCCTTAAGCTTACAAACTAGGATGAAGATGCATAATGGATCTTGGCTACTAGGCCATGTTAGGTACCCATGTACATAATGAAAATGCAATCTCCCATAAAGTGGGGAAAGAGGCAAAACCTCATGGAAAAAACCCTCCCCCAAAAAGAGAGATAAGTAAGGATACATCGATGGATGGATTAATTAAGACCTTCCCATTACAACATACATCCAATACATACATAAGAGAATGAGAGAAGGAAGAGAGATAGAATAGGCTCCCCCCCCCCCCCAAAAGAAGAATGTCGACAAGTGAAAGCTGCTCTAATGAAGAAGTTGGTCCATGAATGTAGAATGGTGTTCCTCCCCTTAGGAAGAAACAATGGCAAAGGTACACTCCTGAAGATGTATGGTGGTCTTGAAACCTGCTCAAGTATCACTATACTAATGCTGAAGTTCACCCCTTCCAACTATACTGAAAAGAATGAATGCAGAATGGGCAAGGATGTTTGTTGAACCTGTTCCACTGAACCATCTGTCTCCTCAACTGACAAAGAGACCTCCACTAATTGATGTTCATAAGGATCCACAATCACAACAACCTATAAAGATTGATCATGTAGAGAATGGACATGAAGGCTAGAGTGAGCCCTCACAACAACTGCAGAAGTATCATCATCAATGAGAAGAAGTAAGTCCTCAAGTTTGTCTCCCAAGTCAAGTGAAGCTGGAGTTGGAAGACAAGATGTACCATGATGAGATGGACCTTTCACTATGGCAATATAAGCACGTTGACTGGATTGATGTGACCTCTCACTACAACTGTTGATAGAACCCCACATGTCTGAACCTGTTGAAGCACTATCGCTGGTGTTACTATTAGTTTCCATTGTGTATGATGTGCGAAGAGGAGTAGAGGACAAGCTAGGTGAACTTTCCTCAAAGTGAACATCCTTCTCCACAAAAATCTCATAAGTCTTGAGATCCATCAATCTATAAGCCTTTACATTGTCTTCATAACCAATAAAGGTACAAGGCCTAGGTGTTAGTGCCTTGCAACTCCTAGAGGAAAGGTTTTCCCATGCTAGACAATCGAAGACTCTAACGTGACTCACAACTAGTTTTCTGCTGCACCATGCCTCAAAAGGAGTCTTTCCATCTAAGGCGGGATGAGGAGACCTGTTAAGTATGTGAGTAGCATTGCTAATGGCTTCAACTTCAAGTGTAGGATCAAGAGACTTGGCCTTAATCATGCAACTTGCCATGGTCTTGAGAGTCCTAATCCTCATAGCTGCAACATCTTTCTTGTGCAGACTGAATGCTGGTGAATTTTGAAGATCAATCCCCTCAATTTTGCAAAATTTCTTAAGTCTTCTATCAACATATATGTTCTCACTGTCTACCCTTAATACTTTGATGGCTTTCCTTGACTTGTGTTCAACATGAGTCTTGAAGTCTTGAATTTTATGAACCAATTCATTCTTATGATGAAGGAAGAAGACCCAAGTGAATCTCGAAAAGTCATCAACAAATATAAGTATGTAGCATCCTTGGCTGACTAAAGTCACTGCAAAGGGTCCTGCTAATACCATGTGAACTAGCTGAAGAGCAACTGGGGCTTGAGAAGACTTCACTTAATCATACTTCTCCTTGAGATTCATATCCATTGAACAAGATGAACACTCTCCCTTAGAAAAGTTGATGTTAGGTAGACCTTTGACCATGCATTTTGAGCAAAGTTTTTGAAGAGAGCGGAAGTCAAGGTGACCAAACCTCTCATGCTATAAGTTGGTGTTTGTAGTAGAGTGAGTTAACAAGTCTTGGGAAGGACTCTTAGGCACAAAGCAGGAGAAGGAATATAACCTCTTGTCATCATTGACTTTCCCCACTACTACCAATGAATCATCTCTCAGACTTCGCACCATCACTAAATTGGGAAGGAACTCAACCTTATGACCATCTCCAACGTGAGTGATTTGGTAAACTGATAGGAGATTAGAGGTTAGATTTGGAACATAGAGAACATCTTTGAATTCCCCATTTTCCATTTCCACATGTCCTTTCCCTTCAACTTCCATCTTAGTAGCATCTCCCATTAAGATGTGTGGTACCTTTGACTGCTTCAATGATGAAAAGTCTTCCCTTGAAGAACTCATGTGGTAAGAGGCACCTAAGTCAAGTATCCATTTTGAAGAAGAACTTGAGTTGGCCATAAGTGCTTGACCTTTACCCTTCGAAGAGGTAGGAGTAGAATCCTTGGAAGTACTTGGCACTTGAATCTTGTTCTTCTTGAGTAGATTTTCTAACTCGTCGATTCTTTTTGTCTTGCAATGATACTCATCATGATTTGCCTTTTTGCAGTATGCACAAAAGAGTTTGTCCTTCTTTTCATTACTTCCCTTTTTGTTTGAAGAAGAATCACCTTGTTGAGAGGAGGATTATTGTGTCTCAGGTTGTGTTTTCTGCTTCCACTGCTTCTTCTTGTTGTTTCTTTTTCCCCATTGACTAGATTTCTAATTATCACTAGCCACCACTGCTTTGGTCTTAGATGACTTGAGAAGTGCAAAATCCACCAAGTGAGATTGTTCAACAATCAACATGTATGCAAATCCATCAAAGGAAGGTTTTTGGTAAGAAGATCCCATGGTTAACCTTTGACTATTAAAACTCGAAACAAAGTTGGTGTACTCAGAAGGTAGCTTCTTTAGGATGTGATGAATCAACCTATCATCCTTCATGGGATTTCTGCAATCTTTTAGAAGTGCCCTATACTCATTGACTTTGATGATATAATCTTGAATTATGTCATAATTCTTAGGATCCAAGAGAAGTAGATCATCCTCAATCCTCAATCCCTTTTCTACATCCACTTTACCATACAACTATTCAAGTTTATCCCAAGCTTCCTTAGATTTTGAAAAAAAATTAATGTGAAAGAGAAGATCCCCATGTACACAACCCCTAATTACACCTAAAGCTTGTTGGTCTAGATTTGTCCAATCAATGAGTTCTTTAGCATCAGTAGGTTTGGTAATTGTACCATCAACATAAAGACTATATCCTTTTTCCGTTAATCTACTCCATGCAATATCTTTTCATGTAGAATATTTGCGTGAAGTAAGAGGAGGACATTTAAAACCCATGATGCAAAAATGAAAAGAGCAAAAAATAGAGACACAAGAAACATAGTACAAACCTTCCCTATTCACTCAATCAAAAGACCCCCACAAAAGAGATGTTGTTGGCACTTTATAAGTAGTGCTTTTACAATGAGCCACTTGTAAAAATAAACAAAGTGGACTTTCTAATTTTGCTTTTACAACTACCTTATGAGGCTAAAATTTGTCACTTAAGCAGTGTAGCTTAGTTTTACAACAATTCTAAAAAAGAATCAAAGCTTTACAATGCCAAAGAAGGCCTAATTCTAAAAGTGAGAAATTGGTCCACACAACCCAAGAATTTGACTTCAGATCTAGAAAGAAGACAAAAAAATACGTACTTTCAAAAAAAAATGAACCTAAAAAGGTGACCAGATGTGCCTGTACAGAGCTTCTGAAGTTGCAAAATGTAGGATTATGCAAGTACAATCACCAAAAAATGCAATTTTTGCAAAATCTATGCACCAAAACTAGAAAACAACACCACCACTAGAAACTTCAAGAAATTCTACCTGATTTGAAAAAAAATTGCACCTGAATCGAAGTGCGGATGTCCAAGATATGGGCTTGCAAAGTTAGGCTGCCAAACTAAAAAGCAATCTGGAGATGGGTCTGGAGGAGAAACTGCTAGTCTAAATTTGACTGTCAAATGATCATAAAAAGAGTTGTAAAATGCCTAGGAATATCAATCAAATGGCCATCAAATTTAACCTAGGGTTTTGCTGATGTCAGCAAAAATTTCATCCCTGGGGTGATGTGGTGGTTGAGTTGGACATCCGTACTATAAGAAAAAATGACGTGGAAAAAAATCCAATCCAGTTGTCCATGTGGCAAACATTGAAATAATGGGCTAACCCTTGCTAAGTTGGTGGTTGCGAACGTGGACAAATAGCTTAGTTCCACGTGGCGCAAATGAGCAGATTTTAAGAATCCACGTGGAGGGGTTTCAAAACTATGTGTGGGTGGCAAATGTGTTCTGTACAGGTTGCCGATGCTGATTTTGCTGCAATTTTTGTTGGAGAAACCTGAAATTGTAGTTGCTTGTGATAGAAAGTCTACGGGTGAAAAGTTTGCTACCGATTACCAAATGCACAAGTCAAAAATGTGAAGCGCGCTATCGAAAAATGAACTCCACCACTGGGAACAATTAGACCATGCCAAGATAGGGACAGTGCACCAGAAACTATGTGTGCGAAGCCAAAATTTTTGAGTCGCGATGTGGGAATATCGCTGCCAAATATCCTTGAGCAAAACCCTATCACACTGCTGGAAAAAGTTGAAGTGGCTGCTAGAGTTTTCATGCACGTGCTGAGAATGCCTGTGATCTGCCAGAATCTATAGTCTACAACGAGAGTTTTTATACAGTCACCGTAACTAAATATGTTGCTAGGGTCTTGGGATTTAATCCCACATCGGTACCACTAGGGGAGTCTGCGGACTGTAAAATAAAAGGGCCGCAAACTTCAATTCGAAGAAATGATGTCCGCCGATGGAGGAGTTTCGGCCGATGGTTGTAGGGTTTATCCTTGCTGATTTGTATACAGGCCATAAACTTTGGATTTAGATGTCGATTTGTATTTACACCAACAAAAAGGAAAACATGTTTGGATACAAGATGTTTTTAGGAGAATAGAATTATATCCTAGGAGAATAGAATTATATCCTCCATTATGTTTTCAAGAAGAAGTTGTAACTAGTAATTTATGATTTGTGTTGTAACAAAGATAATCCTCTAATTTTGTTCTCATTTTTTTTCAATTTGGAATTTGGTGCTTCTTGTATTCATGAAGTTAGTGCTTCAAGTGTAAGGGATTGGTGTTCCTTGAAATTGGTGTCTCCAAAATAAGGTGTTGGTGCTTCATAAAGTTGTAGCTCTAAAAGATTTTTCCAAGAGGCAAATAAAGTTTCTAATTCAAAGTGGTTTCTTACCCTAAGGAGTTCTTCATGTTAAAAATATTGGGTCACTTTTTTATGCATTACCTATCTTGTTCATGTGTTCAATTTTATAACTTGCGATTGTTTCAAGTTTTGAAAAGTATTTTAAACCACTGATTCATCCCCATCTCAGTGGTGTTTGTATTCCAAAAAGTGTTAATAAAGAAAGGTTACCTACATAAAGTTTAACAACTTTGGGTAGATTTTGGTTTAGTGGAATAATTATCTTTTATGGTTAGAGATAGTTCTTCAAAGGTTCATATTTTTGATGGATAAGATTATTCTTTTTGGGAAGTAATGATGCAAACATATTTCTTAACTATTCATGTTTATGTTTTGGCTTCGATTGTTAATCATTATAAAGTTCCTAATACTTTATCTATAGATCCTAATGAAAAGAGGAAGTATGAAATTTATATGAAAGGTAAATTTTTTATACTTAACAGTTTATCTAAAGATGTTTTTGTTAAGGTAATGCATTGAAGTTCTTCTAAAGAAGTATGGGTCAAATTGAAAAACACATATCATGGTGATGATAGAGTTAAAGAACCCAATATAAAACATTTTAAAGAAATATTTGAATGCCTTAAAATGGGTGATGAAGAAAAGGTAGAAGACTATATGCCTAAGATAGATGAAAGTGTAAATTGCGTACGAGGACTTGGTGAAAAAATGATGATATTGATGTTGTAAATAAAGTTTTGAGATTTATTCCTAATAAATTTCATTCTAAGATATGTTCTATAGAAGAAACTAGAGATATTGACAAGTATACAATGGAAGATATTCATAGAGCACTTGTAGCTTATGAAATTAGAAAGTTTGGCAAGCAAGAATCCACAACAAAAGAAGCAACATTCAAGGTGGAAAAGAAAATGAAGCAAGTCTCTTCAAAATTAGAAGATCTTGATGTTATTAAAGCACATTTATCAAGGAAATTAAGAAAGAAGAATCTAAATCCAAAGGTAAACTTCCTTTCAAATGTTTTAATTGTGGTAAAATAAGACAATTTGAATTTAAATGTCCTTATAATAGTCATGATGAAGTAGATGATGAGAAAGAGAAATCAATTAAAAGGAAGTTCTATAAAGAAAAAAAGTTATTTAAGAAGAACAAGAAGAAGTGCTTGATTTCTAGTGTATCAAATAGTGAATCTAGTAGTTATCAATGTGATATTCATGGCTATAGAAACTACTTGTCAAGAATCAAATAGTGATGATGATGTTGAACTTTTTGAGGTTGATTTAGAATTTTAGTTTTTTTATGAACTTAAAAAGATCAAGGAATTAAAAAGGAATTTAAGCTTCCAAGAAAATCCGTTCTTAAAGAAAAAAGAGAACTTTGAAAAAGAAACTAAGGAATTAAATCAGCAAGTTATAGAATTGAAATTACAAGTTGAGTAACAAAAGAGAATTGTCTTGGTCACTAAGGAAGAGTTAAGTTCTAAAGATTAGGAATGTACAAGCTTAATAAATGAAAAAATGTCACATAAAATAAAGTTAGAAAAATATGTGAACACTACTTTGTATGATATGTTAAGGAAACAAAGAAGAATTGATGATCTAACAACAATCAGTTTTGAACATGGACAATGTTCTAGTAACAAGAAAGATAAATATTTATTTGAGTTATTTAAACATGAAAGGATACAAATCAGAATACTATCACTTTAAATGCAAGGAAAAATGAATATTTTAATCATATTTCTAATCATACAAATTAGGTTATATCAAGAACTTCATTCATGGGTAAAAGATACCCAAACAAGTTCACTTCTTTCTTTGACAGATATTGCTTCATGTGTCATCAATATGGGCATACAATAAGTAATTGCAGATACATGTCAAGGAGGTATTCAAAGTTCCAATTTGATTACTCCTTTCCTAAAACTAATTTTCTAGGATGTTAAAAATGTAATCTCTTTGGTCATGTTATGAGTAATTGCAAAACTAAGTCATTTCGGAATGATCAATCTTATGCTAGTTTACAAGTTGGTAGAGAATTTGTTACTAAAGTGACTAAGATATGGAGGCCTAAGATTAATAAGTCTATGTTTTTTTTCAAATGGCTCTACATTTTTAAGAAAGGTACTTGTGGATAATTGGTAGTGGTTGTTCCAGACACATGACGGGAGATAAATTGAAGTTTGACAAATTGATTAAATACAAAGGTGGTAATGTTAGTTTTGTTGAAGATTCTTCAAGATAGATTAAAGATTTAGGTTCTTTAATTCTTAGTGACAAAATTTTAATTAATGATGTATATTATGGTGATGGATTAGATTACAATCTTATAAGTGTTAGTTAAATTTGTGATCATGGATATGAAGTTATTTTTGATGATCATGGTTGTCAAATCAAATTAAAATCTGGACAGTTGGTTGCATTAGGTAAATGATATAAAGGGAATATATACAATTTAAAATATATCACAAATACTAACAATCATGAACATGTTTGTCTTGTGGGATAGGTGAATGAAAGTTGGTTATGGGACAAAAGGCTTGGGCACTTGAATTTTGACAACTTGGTAAAACTTAATAAGCATCATAAATTAAGAGGTATTCCATGTATAAGTAAGAAAAAGAATGTTATTTGTGAAGGGTGTCAACATGGTTTAAAAACAAAGGAATCATTTCCTTCAAAAAAAAAATTGCTTCTAAACTATTGCAATTAGTAAATACTAATTTATGTGGTCCTACAAGGACAATGTCATTAAATGGTGAAAATTATTTCATGTTTTTAATAGATTTTTATACAAGAATGACATTGGTAAGCTTCTTAATGCATAAATTAGAGGCCTTTGACAAGTTTAAGATGTTTAGGAAAATGATTGAAAATGAGTCAGACATGAAGAATAAGTGCTTATGACCAGATAAAGGTGATGAGCTTACTTTAGATGATTTTTATTATTATTGTGAAAAAAATTGCATCAAAAGACAACATGCAGCATCTAGGACACCTCAACAAAATTGAGTTGTTGAGAGAAAGAACCAAATAGTGAAATAAATGACAAGGACTATGTTAGTTGAATCTAAAGTACCAAACGATACTGTAAAGTAGTTCACACAATAATATACATTTTAAACACAACACAACTAAGGCTAAATACTAAGTACACTCCTTATGAGTTATGGTATGGATATCCTTCTTCTATTGAGCATTTTAGAATTTTTGGAAGTAGATGTTTCATTAAGAATTCTTATGATAGAATAGGAAGATTTGATTCAATATGTGATGAAAGAATCCTTTTAGAATTCTTCTCAAAGTAAAGCTTTAAAATATTTTAATAAAAGGTTGAATAAACTTATTGTAAGTGTACATGTGAAAGTGGATGAAGTTGTGTAGGAAAAAAAAGAAATTGAAATGAATTATACTATACTACAAGATAGTGAAAAAGACTTGAAAGAAGAAAATATTAAAGTTGAGGAAGGTGAAGAAGAGATAAAAGATCAAATAGAAACAACAAAACCCATAGGTATAAAGGCTACAGGAACAAGATTGAAGAAATATATCCTTAAGAACATATTATAAGGGATAAACGTCTAGGTATACAAACAAGAACAAGAACTACATCTAATGAATATGCTAATCTTTGTTTGTTATCTAAAATTTAACCTAAATCATATAAAGAAGCTAGTACACATGAGTTTTGGGTTAATGTTATGAAAAAGGATCTAAATCAAATTGAAAAGAGTAGAACTTGGGAATTAGTGGCTAGAGATAAACATAAAAATGTATTGGGTGATAAATGGGTCTTTAGAAATAAACTTGATGAAAATGGAAAGACATTAAGGAAAAAGGATAGATTGGTTTGTAAGCGTTATGCACAAATAGAACATGTAGAATTTGATGAAACTTTTTCACCAGTTGCTAGAATTGAAGAAATTAGAATCTTTCTTTCACACTCGTCTTTCAAAGCCTTTAAAATGTACCAAATGGATGTTAAAACAACATTTCTTAATGGTTAACTTGCTGAAGAGGTTTATATGGATCAACCTGAAGGACTTTAACCCAAAGACTATCCTAATCATGTTTATAGGCTAAAAAAATCTCTTTATGGTTTGAAACAAGCTCTGAGGGCTTGGTATTCTAGGTTGGATACGCTTCATGGAGAGTTGATTTTTTGCATTTGTTTTCCATGTTCCTTTGTCTAGTGAGTATTCATTCTATACCATTATCCTCATGAAGTGTTTAAGATTTATCACCCTAGAATATAAATGTATTGTTGTATGCATATTGATCATGGTTCCTTAATATGTATTTCTTTGGGCTCACCTTTTAGTTTTATGTCACCTAACCCTTAATGTCATTATGGGGGTTCTTTTGTTGGTTCATATACTTGCTTAGTTTGATGGAGTGAGCTATAAGATTTAGTAATTATTGCTATGTACTAGGCAAATGTAGTTGCTAGGTACCTATATATTTTGGTGAAATTGACCATTTACCATATAGACACTTTTCCTTTTGTTCTTTCTTTAGTTGCATCCTTCCATGTTCAATTGATCAACTCTTTAGGCTTTTGTGCTTTGTGCCATATGTATCTTCAAGTTTAGTTGTTTTCCTTTCTATGCCTCTTAATTTGAATAGTGTCTTCTAAGAGCACTCATGTAGATTAAAGTCTTCTCTACCTAGTTAGGTTCTATTTTTTTAGAGGTCCTTTAGATCAAAAATTACTTTTTGACAAAACTTTGTATCTTCTACATGCTTTAGTGGTATTCTAAATGACCATCTCCTTTTTTCCTATCTTATTAGACATTATTTACTTTCAAGCCTTCTTTAGTCCTTCACTAGTATTTCATTATTCTTTCCATCTCCTTTTGTAGTGTTGTTTTTCCCATGTGGTTTTCTTGATTTCTCCTCTTTACAAAGAGTTGGTTGTTCTTCTGTACCTCATTAGTCTTTTTTTATAGGACCCAAATCTACTTTTAGTAGTAGTTTCTAGGTTTTTAGCTACTTCCCAAGTTTATCTTAAGTAAGATTGTTAGAGTAATTAGATATTTTCTAATTAACTATAGTTTACTTAAGATAAACTTTAGGCATCAAATAGTTAATTATTTTATTAATTATTATCATGAAACTTAGGATTTTTGTCTCATTTTATAAGGATTGGTCTCTCTTTGTAAACTCATTCATTCAATACAATTTGTAATTATTTTTTGTACATCAAGAATGTTTCATCTTCTATGCATCTAGGAATTCCAACCTACATAGATTTTTCTAGGTGATTTTTGGGAGCTATGGGGTTGAGCTTTTATTAACTTCAATAGTAATGATTAGTTGTTAAGGCATATGAATAATAATACAACCAGTTGATTCTAAAATTTAGTTGTTCTTCTATAAAATTGAAATTCTACTTTCCAAAATACTAAGCATGTAA
Source organism: Cupressus sempervirens (assembly GCA_028749045.1). Classification (NCBI taxonomy): domain Eukaryota; kingdom Viridiplantae; phylum Streptophyta; class Pinopsida; order Cupressales; family Cupressaceae; genus Cupressus; species Cupressus sempervirens. The sequence continues at coordinate 673,246,360 of CM053783.1, read as the reverse complement.
TTGTGTTGGGGTAAAATAGAATTAATCACCCCAATAATTTAAAATGAGGAAGACCACGATCCATTCCTTAATCAGGTTTGATTAATACAAGAGAAGGTATTAATGTAAAATGCAACTGCAAAAGAGATTAATATGTTTGTTTTATTTCTCTCTCACCTCCACCTTAAGAGTGTTTAAACAACAAGATATGCAATATAGAGATGAGATATAAATATGTGACAAAATGATAAAGTATATAGAAATGAAAGTAGAGAAAATGATAAACCTTGTGAATACAAACCTAAAAATGGGTTGTAAAATTACCTCTAAAAGCCTAGCTGATTCTTGCATTCTGGAGTGAAAATTGGTAGTCTGTCAAGGGTGACCTACGTAATTATGGGCAAAATAAAGCATTAGTAGTACACTATGACTCTAATTGATTATGTATGGCACTGATTCTAATTTAACAATTTTGAAGAAAGATGAAAAGGGTATCTAGATCTTTAACTTGTTTGCTAATCTAAGATCTCAAACCTACAAAATAAATGATTTGTTTGTTTGTTTTTAGTTAAGGGAGGGGATTTTCCTTTGATAAACCTCAACTTAGGAATTAACCTCATATTGAAATAGAAATAGAATTCTAGCAAGTAGTATTGATGGATATAACATAAAGGAATGTAAATCTATGGATGTGATTTTGAATTTTGAATGTAATCAAGTATGCATTCTTGGAATTTGTATTTATAAACATGAGGTCATTTAAGAATCTTCCATCATGTAAATCCAATTAAGTTCTGAAAACTCACGTGTTTCTCCTCCTTTGCACACTATTAAAAAGTGTAAGAAGTCCATCAACTCATTAAATTCTTAGCTAGTTTCTAACCCTTAGGAGTAGACAAAATAAATAAGAAAGGTTATTAAATATTATTATTATTTTTAGTCAAAGATTTGAAACCACTAAAAGCCCCATCAAAATTTCAAGACTCAAGACTACAAGTTTTCTAAAGAAAGTAGAAAGTTTAGTTTCTTTGAATCCCTTTATGTAATATAGAGTTTACACTACAACAATTCCAAAATGAAAATTATTTTTGTCTATATGAAGAACAAATGTGCAAAATATTTTATTTTTGGGGAATTAGCAAGATTCTATCACAACAAAAAATAATATTAGGTGATTAGATATTTTTTATCTTTTAATATTATTGCCAAGATCTATCTATATTTTTATTTGTGCAATGTGTTTTGATTTATCATCAAAATAGAATGTGATCTAAAAATATTAATAAAAAATTTCTCTAATAAGTTAATCCAAAAACTATACAAAATCAAAACAATATAGATCAAAAAAACAATATACTAAATTTTATCATATTTTTTCTTCAAGTCTTTGATAGTCTTTAGGTTACCCTTCATCTCCACCTCGTTCTCCATCTTCCCTTTCCCATCCTCTTTACTTTGGATTAACTCAATTTTCTCTTCTAGAGATTTTTATTTCAAATTTAACTTTTTGATGGAATGAAAATTTCATTTATCTAGTCTAAGTGAGTAGAGAGAGTCTACTTTAGCAGCTTGAAAAACACCATGGAGAGAGTTTCTAGCTAGATCATTAATATCTTCCTCACTAATCTTAACATTCAACTGCTCCTCATGAACCACTTTTAGGATGGGACTCCTCATGTTTCTCTTTTCTTTTTCTTCCCCAAAAGTCTTGCTACTTTTTTTTTATTTAATCTCTGACTATGAGTTGGGCCCTCAATCTCATTGCCTTCAACCTCTTGCAAAGAAATTAATAACTCATGCTAGACTGACTTGTCATAATCAACAAGGCTAATAGATTCTTTCAACTCCTCTTCATCAACATTTGGTTGTGTTACTTGATTAACGTTTTCTTTGATAATTGTAGGAGAACTCATCTTATCTTAAGTGACCTAAATATCCTTTTCTTTGATTACCAATGGAAAACTCATCTCATTATGGACCAAACATGGAGAGGAAGGGGAGTTAGGCCATTTCCACTCTGAAACAATACTTCTAGAGATTCATAATTTTCAACTTCATCTGAGTTTTCCATGCCCATCTTTGCCTTCACCTTCCCCTTAGTCGCATCTTTCTCTTCTTCATATTCACTTTCTTCTTCAAATTCTAAGAAAAGTTCCACAAAATTGACCTTATCCTTTTTTTTTTCTTTTTTGATCCACGAGATCATATTCCTAATTCCCCTAAAATCATTTTACATTTTCCTAATTCCCCCCCAAGCAAACTGCTTTACCACTATGTTCTAAAATCTCCCCCAGAACAAGGTGAAGAATGATTTTTTTCACATAACTATTAACCATATTCATTATATCCTCATGCAAAATGGGTTTTTTGGGTTTATACTTTAAAGTATAAATACTATGAGACAAAAAACACAATTGATAGAAGGAAGAACAAACCCTTTTCTTGCTTAATATGTTCTTAAGTTTATCTACTCGATTAAACTCAAATCAAGCATCCAAGCTTGGTCAAAAGAAAGGAATAGATATGGAAGATGATGATTATCTTAGTTTGAGCTCAAAAATTTTTTTTAGCAAATGATTGGGTGCTCGACATAAGAGCATCATTCCATACTACCTCGCATAAGGAGTTTTTCATAAACTTTCAAGACAGAAATTTTAAAAAATTATTTATGGTTTTAATGTCAATTTGGAATAAAATAATCTTAAGATAAAAAAATAATCCTTATTAATCACAAGAGGAAGTAAAATAGGTACTTTATAACTATTAGACACTCTCAATGAAGTGCGAGCTATTTGAAGTAGTAGTAGAAAGAAATAAAAAAAGTGTCTTAGACATGAACATCAACAATATATTGAGAAAGATCAATTAAAAAGAATGGCAAGGGATTGAAAAATAGCCATTACTTTTGAAAAATATAAATGTCATTTCACATCTAAGAATTTAAATGTTAACTAATAAATACTAGTGTAATTGGAAAAATAGTGATTCATATACAAATGTTTGAATCTTTACACTTAGTGATAGGAAAGTCCAAGGTAGAAATTTATGAAAGAGCTATAATAGTAGCTGATATGGTAACAACAAATGGATCTAAACATAATGAAATGACAAGCCAGAGAGAAGTGAGAAGATTCTCGATAAACATTAAGAAATGACTTTGGAAAGCCTTGATAGCATAGATGGTGAAATAAGAAAAGTTGAAGAATAAATCAATGCAACCAAATAATTTTAACCACCAATGATGGTGGGTCAAATGAGGTTTCATTAATTTCCATCAATTTTATATTTGAGAATGATGTACAACATCTTGTACAAGCACAAGCTCTTGAAGCTAACTTTTGAAAAGCCTTGATGCCACAGACGGTGAAATGAGAAAATTTGAAGAATAAATCAATGAAACCAAATTAATTTTAACCATTAAATGAGGTTTCATTAGTTTCCATTGATTTTATAATTGATAATGATGTGCAAGATCTTGTACAAGCACAAGCTCTCGAAGCTGACTAATCTACTGCAAAGAATAAATCAATTTGGAATATGAAGGGTCTAGTTGAATTTTTAAAGAGGATTGATGCACAAGAGGTTGACATCCCCAAGGATATCTATTTAAAAAGGGCCTTTGATAGGGTAGGATACTAAGAACATAAATGCAAAGAGCAATAATAGTTAAAAATTGAACCATTCAAATTTCCCTGTGAAGGGTGCTAACTATTTGAGAGTTATCTTGGATGAAGGCCTAGAAGAATGTATCAATTCTAAGATTCTTCGAGAACCATAAGTTCCTCTTTTTGCTTGCAAGGAATTCAAAAAGGAAGATAAAGGGTCAAGGAAATTTAATTGTGGAGCTCCTAAGGGTTTATTGGATGGGGGACTATATATTCCTCATAGTATTATGCATTTGACTAGATTTACTTAATTACAATTATAAAAACCATTATGCCCACTAAGATGAGGAAAAAATCTATTCAAAAGTTTTCTTATAGATGTTGATATCACATTTTGTCCATTATTTTTATTATGAATAGTCCTTTCAATTAATAAAATAATCTACTTGTTACAAATTCACAAAAAGGGGTCAAGGGACACAACTATATGCCAAGAAAAGGGCTCTGGCCTAAAAGTCTTAAATAATCATGTATCCAATGCTAGTAATTTTGAGCATGCCTAAAAAACCAAAAAATATGAAGAAATGATTCTAGTTGCCCATAAAATGGACCCTGGGGATTAGGAACCCCAAAATGCTTGAGATATGGCCCAAGGGGAAGCCCTTGAAAAAGAAATCACAAAGCAAAATGGGTAATATTCGACTAAGAGATAACACTCCAAATTGTGTCAAAATGCATCCTCCATTGATAAAGAGACATTTTTGAATGCCATCGTTGGTTGAGAGTATCTTCTATAAGAAGATGAGGAGAGAGCCATCAATATCCTAAGGTTGGCTTATAACTGGTGAATGGTGAATCAAGATACCACTTCCAATCCTTCCACCAAGGTCAAGAAGACTGAATTTCCACCTCGTGAATTAAATGATAAGTAATTTCAAAGAGTGGATGATCAAAATTCTTCCAATCTTGATGAGCAAGATGAAACTAGACTTGAATAGCCTCCCAAGATCTGAGACATATAGATAACTAGAAAAGAGGTCTTCAAGAGTCTTGATGTCACATTTGAAAAAATGTAGAGCACTAGCCCCTTTTTTTTTGGCCAAAGGAATGCCCTGTATGGAAAATAGTAGGGACCACCAAAGGTTTTATTGATTTAGAGAAGGCCCGTCACTAAAGCCAAGGCTTGAAAACTTCCCAAACCTTACATATGCTCTTTATAACAAAAGATCCCTAGATATGAATAGGTTCTAACATGATAAGAAGGTTTGAAATCTAATCCCCTTCCATGCAGGCCTGTTGATAGGAAATCTAGAAGCAATGCAATGCCCAACAAATACTTTCCAAGCTTCATCACCAACGATCTTAGGAATAATCCACTTAGCACAGAGAGTGAGCCCTTGTTTCTGAGTGGAAAGAAGCCCAAGACCTCAAGACCCTTCTGGGGAGAGAACAAAAATCCTAGGAAATTCAATGAAATCCATGGTGATCAAAACCGAATTTTCAAAGAACGTCACAAAGTAAGAAATCCAACTTAAGGTAAGAGGCTTTGGAAGGATCCCAACACAAGGAATAATAAACATGAGTAGCCACTAGCACCTTTTAGAAAATTTAGAATTTCCCCACAAGAGAAAAGGTTTAGTAAGCCAATAGTCAATCTTCTTTTCAATTTTCATGAGCACAACATTCTATATGTCCACTACCAAAGCTTGGAATGCAAATGGAATACCTAGAAAGTGGAAAATCTCCCTATGAGTGAACTATTTCCACTCAATTTAAGCAAGCTAGGGTGGGGCTAGAAGAAAATATTGTCTATAACAAAGAGTCTTGTGTCATTGAATAACCAAGCCAAAAGCTTGACAAAAGGTATCCAAGCATTGCAAGACATTAGCAATGTTCTTCTCATCCTCCAAAAGAGTGAGAAAAGAATCACATGCAAAATGCCCATTAACAAGCAGGGAAGAAGATTCAGGCAAGGAAATAGAGTGGGCCAATAAGTAATCAAACCCTTTAGCAACAAGAAGATACAAAACTAGAGCCAAAGGGAAACCCTACTTGATAGATCAAACTAGCCTGAAGGCTTTAGATCGAGAGTTGTTAATGGTAATACAAGCCTTAGCATCTCTAAAGAGCATCTCCACAGGTTGAAGAAAGTAGGCCTGAACCCCAAAGCCTAAAGCATAGCCAAAATAAAGGGCCACTCAATATGATTGTAAGCTTTGGCAAAATCAATTTTAAAAAACAAAGTCTACTAATTTGACTTGCAAGCCCATTCCATGCCTTCCAAATCAACAATAATGTTGTCAAGAATATACCTAGACTTAACAAAAATAGTTTTCTTAGGCTGCACAATTGAATGAAAGAGATGATGAATCTTAAGAGATATCTCTTTAACAATGATTTTTATGGAACATTCAACAAGGTGGTGGATCAACAATTACAAATATCCTTAGGGTCACCAGCTTTAGTTATGAATTTAATGTTTCCTTTGTTAATAATGGCTCTTAGGATCTTAGCAAGGTAAGCTTCCAGATAGAATAAATGTAGCTCTCGACCTATAGACTCCCAGATGTGTTTGTAAAATTTACAAGGGAACCCATCATACCTAGGGCACTTGTCATCTTCCATAGAAGAGATAGCCTCTTTGAGGTCCCTAATGGTGATAAGATGATCACAAAAAGCCAATCACTCAACCATTAGGTAGTTTAGAGAAATATAAATACACTTTCAAAGAGCTTCATCTCGAGCAACTAACTTTTCCTGTGAAGCGAGAACATTATCATAATGATGCATAAAAGCCAACCAGATGTCAGGGAGATTGGAGAGAATAGTATTGCCATGTTTAATCATTTTAATTCCAACTTTGGTATGATAGGCTTTGAGAGCCTAGAAGAACTCTTTTGGAATCTTTATCGCCAACCTCCAACTAATAGAGGCGATCTTTGATTCCCCCCCCCCCCCCCCCCCCTAGTAGCATAGTTATCTGTAATTTTTTTTTATCATGGTGAAGTTTGGCAAGCTCAATTTATAAGTTAGCATTAAACAGGTTAAGGGTAAGAGTTTTATAAGCCTTCTTGATGGCCTTGTTATTGGTTTCATAAGAAATTTTTATGAAAACTGCCAACTGCCTCCCATAGATGCAAAGAAACCTAGTGGCTTTGGTAATAGTATTGTTCCACCATTGAATCTAGCCAGATTGAGAGTGAGGACATGGATCTAAATTCTAGACATGTAGAGTGTGAGAAATAGTGGAAGAATCCATCACTACCAACGCATTGAGGAAAAACTACATTTTGATAGCTCCCTGGATAATTCTTTCCAAGAAATATAAAAATAAATGGGATAGTGTTTTGAAAATGTCATATCTGATAGAAGAATGACAGGTAACTCTCGATCGTTAGGAAAGGCAAAGAAATATTGTGTAACTTAATCATAGTATGATAGATATGTTTTAATTTACGAACAGAGCCAACTCAAACATTAGACCAAATATGCCAGACCCCACTTTGCTAGCGGCAATTAGTATTGGGATCAAACAGGCCAAATTTATTGCACATATATTATCATGCTTCCCTTTCCCCTACTATCTAGGAAAAATGAAAAATGCCTTCTTTGTCAAAGCCAGATCAACCATATTAAAATCACTGCACATCACCCAAGTAGTGGGAGGTAAGTTGGAGGCCATCCAACACCAAAGTTGAGATCTTTCCACAACATCATTGGAAGCATGAATATTAACTATACCAAAAGAATGATTATTAAGAGAAAGGAAAATCCAAACAATTCTATGTGTGGGGTCAGAACAATGAAAAATAATAATAAAATGAAGGTGAGGTGACAAGAAAGTAACTACACCACCTCTACCAGTTTCATGCTGAGATGAAAACATAATGCCATCTAGCCAAATAATGTAACATGTAGAAGAAAGCATGAAACTAGAGATTTTAAGCTCTTGCATAAAAAGAAAATCTAAATTTCCAAGTTTGTGATGAGTATCCTTGACATAGTACTTTCTAGAGAGATCTATGAGACCTCGTACATTCTATGATAAGAAATTCATGAAAACTCCTCCATATCTTCTTCTTCCTCAAGAAAGGAGTAACAATTTTGTTAAAAAGTAGAAAGTAGGGTAAAACTAGAAGGAAACTCTCATGGAATGAAAGCCCCCCACTTCTCCTTTAGTTTCTCAGCACGTCTAGGAGGACTATGAGAATGCCACACATTTTGTGTTGCAATGAAAGACACAACAAGTAGAATACAAACTACAACATGAGTGGTTTCCCTTGCAATCACCTTGATCCCCTATGAAACAACAAGGTTCAAAACTTATGAATCAACAAGATTTGACTCCAATGAAACTACCATCGATTTTGCAATAGATAAGGTTTGTACTCTTGTTTGTATAGGAGGAACAAAAACTATAGTAATATACATCTTATTGGGAGCTGAGGAAGCCTTGGATTTGTGTCCAATAGTTGTCCATTCCTCTTTTTGTTTTCCTTTCGCTAGTTTAGTAGGAACATCCTTAGGTGAGGGTTTAACCCTAGGTACTTCCAAAGGGAAATCCTTGATCTCGTGTTCAGCCAACTAACACCTATAAACAGTGTTCGGAAAGTTCAAATAGAGAACCTTCTGAGAGAAGGTGTAGGAATCAACTTGAATCTCTATAGAATCAATGAGATACTTGGAGAGATCAACCTCAATGCAAATGCATTGCTGAGGATAAGCATTGAAAATTACTCATGTACCTTAGTAACAACTTTGCTAAGAGTGTTGGTAATGGAGTCAATAAATGGTGAACAAAGAAAGGGTAGATGAGAGAACTCAAACAAAATAGGAATCCTTTAGCATTTTGTCTTTAGGGACTATAAAGTGTCAAGACCATCATTGTAACATAAGAAAGGACAAACGAATAAACCAAGGGACATTGCTAAAAAGTGCATCATCTTGGGATGGGTTAGCAAAGAGAAATAAAAAAAAAAATTAGTTAGGTTTTGCAAAGCATCAAGCAAACTCCATGAGGAATCTTTCTCTTGTTAACACATTCTAGGAGCATGGCTTTGGGAGGAGTCCTACCCACAAATGCCCTATTGAATTATGTTGTTCTAGCCATTCAGTTGCAGAGTCAAATTCTTGTAGAGGAAGGATAATATCAGGATTACCTCATGAAAAAAATTTGCAATGAACTTGAGAGGATGTTTGTTCAATGGAGGCCCATGGCTTCCCAAAGCAACAATGTGAACAACAGTATCAACTGCTATGTCACAGCTAGTTGGAGCCATTATCAACTAGCCCTAAAAATTCCCTTAGTAAATATGGTATGATAGATGGAGAACATAGAAGTAAAGCTCGAGCAGAGCCATATGCAAGGAAACTCAAGTGACATATGAAACCCTAGCAGAGCAAAAAACTCTGCTTGGTAGGAATATCTTTGTCCATATATTGAACTTTCACAAAAGAATTTTTTTTGCATCAAAGGACATGAATTATAGATTAGAGAAGGTTGACGTGCAACAATTACTAAGAGAACGTATGACAAAATTCAAAACCTATTTCAGCCTATTTTATTAGAGTTGTTGACAATTTGGTTTCAACTTTACAATATAATATTAACATTTAAAACCATAAGTATACTAGGGATGAATATATATACTATTGAAGGAGTATAGTTGCCTAAAAGTCATTTATTTCTTGTCTTTGGAATTTTGTCCATTTAATTCTTGATTTTGGTTACACGCTTTCTCTTTGACCTCCACTTATTTTTTCCACACTCTAAGTTCTTTTCTTAGTTATGGAGCTTTATTAGAATTAGTTTAGTTCTGAAGGGTCAAATCATTAGATTTAAAATTCACTTGAATTTATGAGCTGAAAGTTCAAAATCCTTTGATTTTTTCCATTGATTTAAATTTTGTTGTGTTCTAGGTTTTTTAGATTTAAGTTCTTTCTTGTTAGCATGTGACTACTATTAGCTTATATATTCTATATTGCTACTATTATCTTATATATATTCTATAATATAAAAAAGATGAAAATTATAGAAATTTTATTTTAATAATTGATATATATATCACATGATTAGCCTTAGATTCCATTCTATTCAAGGTCACAAACTATAGCATTTTCTCCAACACGCCCCTAGCCTTTAAAATTTCAATAACTGTGATATTGCTATCAGGGTTTAACTATGTGATTTTTGAGTCAAACTCATTGACCCATGTTTCATGAGTAGTGATTCAACATGAATCCATCTCTCATGAGAATAAATGGAACACTTAGCAGTCATTGGATCTAGGTGATGCTCATAGGGGTGAAGCACCAGGACTTCCCGGGAGGTCACCCATCCCAGTAGTGGGATGGGTGACCTCCCGGGAAGTCCCGGTGCTTCACCCCTATGAGCATCACTCATTACTGGGATGGGTGACCTCCCAAGAAGTCCCAATGCTTCACCCCTATGAGCATCACCTAGATCCAATGAGTGCTAAGTGTTCCATTTATTCTCATGAGAGATGGATTCATGTTGAATCACTACTCATGAAACATGGGTCAATGAGTTTGACTCAAAAATCACACAGTTAAATCCTGATAGCAATATCACAATTTGACTTACTGTAGAAATTATCTCCTACTTATAAATTTCAATAACTATTGTCATCATTATTACGTGGATAATATAGAGTTTAACTAAATAACAGATGTCTACGTTACAAAATTGGGGGAAGATGGTCGGTTTGCATAGATTTAAATCGGTCCGTAAGCTACTGTGTCAATCTTGTATAATTGAAACTAAATTATGTTGTGCTTGTTAAATCGACAAGAATGTGACATTACTTTATTCCAAATTTTACTGTGGTAATGTTAAATTTGTTAAAATCTAATGAATAGACGCTCCCTCATTCTCCAATCATTCGTCTCTATTCATTCACAATTCGATTTTCCATACGATATACTTAAAGAGAGAGAGGAGCACAAGATCATAGGAAAAAAACAAAATTTATTACTGAACTATTTAAGTCAACACAATGGCACGATGTGAAGAAGCGAATCGAGAACGATATGAACAATCCTTACATGACCATTATAACGATCTCAGGAGTTATTTTGCGAGCATATATGATCGCCCTTGAGAATTGAGAAGAGAAATGACTAGACAAATCATTAACTTTGAAGAAGATCTCGATAACTTTCCATATGAACGCCACATCAATTCCCTACAGCAGGATTATCGCTATTACAGGGACAGAGTTAACATCTGTATTTGTGACGTTCCCATGAGAGCTGAAAGTGGAAGACATTTATGTGATCTTTTTGTAAGGATCAATTATATTATTGGTGAGCTCTTCGATTTTATGAAGGCAATCCACTTCATGCGACGGAGAAAAAAGGCAGAGCAACGAATAGAAAGAGATATTACACGAATCGTTGAAAGCCTACCGAGCATACATATTTCAGATAATGAGTTTGTTTGTCTGAGTTTCAAGCGGCAGACGCGGCGTGCCACTTGCTTTGCAATGAACGCCACATATTTCATAGGCATTGCATTAAACAATGGTTCAAAAACAACAATCACTGCCCCATGTGTAGGATGCCATCATATTCACCTAGTGACGTTTCTTTTAATGTTCCCGGAGACTTTGAAGAAAGTTGGCCTACAATATATAATCTCGGTAGTTTTTAAGATGACATTTATTTTACTATGAGCTATGTATATGTAGTAACTAAAATAAAATTTCTAGAATGATTCAAGAGGCTAAATCATTGTTCTATATGGAAGAGATTTCAAAAGGCAATATCATTGTTCTATATGGAAGAAATAAAAATTGGCATATTTGTCAATGTCTTATTTTTATTTTCTAGTGATTGAACGATGATGAGACAATGGATCTAGATTTTAAGATATAGGACAGTTGTTGATGCAATAAAAATGGCTTTATAATAAAAATTATTGAGAACATTAGAAATTGAGTATTTGAGCAAAATCGCTTGTACACTTTACAAATATGTTTGATACATATATTTATAAGATAAATAAATATAAATTATTTTGTTGGAAAACAAATATTGTGTCAATCAAATAGATTATTAATGTGCATAGGAAGAGTAAAGAAAAGATCAACAAAAAATAAAAATAAAATTTTCAAGGTGGTCTTAAATCCCTTCCCAATGTTAGTAACAATTTTGTAAATTTTCTAACTTGTAAATATTCTTTTAAAACATACATTAACTAATTGGGTTTAAATTGGGTTGATTTCATTCCCACATCTAGTTGAAGCCTGGCCATGCTAGTGGTGTAGACCTTTTTGCATATGAGCATAGATCCTTGACATCTATTTGTCGGTTTCTTCCTATTAAAGTTCTTTAGCTTCATTTACTATGTGGAATAATAGTTTTTTTTTACGTTCATACGATTTTGTTAGCAATGGTTGTTTGATTTTTCAAAACTTGAAATAATATAACAATGCACCAACCAAAAGTTTATTATTTTGCAAAATTTTCAGAAATTACATTTTGGATGTTACTTTCAAGGGATGTTACTCATCTAGATTGAAATAAATTGATTGAAATGTTGATGAGATGAAATAATATATCTCATATATTAGGATGTGACACAATATTTTTCTTTTGACAAACCATATTTATAAAGTTAGTAATTTTGAGCCTTTGCAACTAGTGGCTTTTAAGAAAAAGAGAATATTACAAACTTATTTTTATATCTTATTTTATCTTACATCGAAAATTGAGATGTTCTCATTTCATTATCTTTATTTGCAAATTTTAGCTTCTTATTAATCTCCAGGAGCTTCCAACAACTTCCCCTTAGTAGCGAGTTGATTAGGGTATTGATTAAGCTATGGAGTTGGTCTATTATTTAGCTATTAAATTTTTAGACAATAGTAAGTAATTATAGATAGAAATGATTTTTTCTAGTATTTTTATGAATGATGGATGCATGAGAAAACAAAAACATTTTTGTTACTTTTAATTTGATATTTGAAGTAGAATACAGGAATGTCTTGTAGTCTGTTTCAAGATAGAATTTGCAATAGTAAGTTTCTTTATTGTATTACACTGTTGAGCACTAATTTCTCTAGGTTAAGTACTTTGTATGAATCCCTAATGTGATGGAATTTTTTTTGTAAATAGAGTTCATAGTTTCTAGTTTGACAAAGTTCACTTTCAGATTTCCTATTGAAGAAGTGTATTTTAGATTTCAATATAAAACAAGAAGATGACTTGAATATCTCTACCTCTCTAATTTTATTGAATTTGTTTCAGATATGTGGTTGAACAACAGTATTTACAATCTCTTTGTCTTTACACAATGTCATTTTATTGGAAAATATATATTTCTTATTTTAGGAGCATAAATTTAAGGTTTCATATTGTTATTGTGTTTCTAAAATCTCCACATAGTAGGATAGTTATTTGCCCCTCAATTATTCTGAGCTTGGGCATATATGTCTGCTAAGTATTGCAGTTTTTGTGTAGGATATATGGTCCAAGATGAGGGAAAAGTTTGACATAAACCATCATCCTTTAATAGAAAAAAGGATGATCTTTGCATAAGAAAAATGAAGACTATTATGAATGTAAATGATGTGTAGGATCTTGTAATAAATTATTTCACAGATACTATTGACCCATATCAATTTTTTTTCCTCACAAATAATCAAAAGATTAAGTTGGGAGAGTTAAAAATGAAACATGTAAAGATATTGGATATGATTAGAGTGGCCTTGATAGTGGCTATATTTCCAAGAGTAACAATGACTAATTGTTCTTTTAATTCTCCACTTATCCAAATAGGAGACTTTGGAGAAACTAGTTGTCTTAAAATACATGATCTCTTGATATATATTTTATTATATTTCTTTTATTTATAGTTAACCATTGAAACAATATTTTAGGAATAATTTCATTGAATAATTTTAACAATTGGTATTATAAGCCATGTATACTTAGTAACTAAAATAAATGTGTATAATGATTCAAGAGATAATATCATTTGTCTATATGTAATATATGAGCATATTTGTTTCTATGTTCTTTTTATTCTCCAGTGATTGAAAGAGAAGATATTGGAGAGACCAATTGACCTAGATTTTATGATATAGCGTAGTTGTTAATGGGAATCTCTTTATAATAAAAAATATTGTAAACATTGGAAATTGACTATTTAAGGAGAATTACTTTTATAACTTTAGAAATATGTCTAATACATATATTTATAAGATAAATAAATATAAATTATTTTGATGGAAAACAAATATTGGTTGGATGAAACCTCGTGTAGGAAGAATAAGTTAAATATTTAATCCATATTTAATTGAACAAAAACTAAAGTAAAAAATATTCAATGTGGCCTAGAACCCCTTCCTAGCATCAGTAATAGTTTTATAAATTTCCTAACTCATAAATCTCCTTCTAAAATGCATTAACTAATTGGATTTAAGTTAAAGGCTGATTGACTTCCTATATGAAGTTGAAGCCTCAACATGTTATTCCTGTAGATCTTTCAGCATATGAGCATAGATCTTGTTTACATTGACTTGTTGGTTTCCTCCCACAAAAGTTCTTCCATCCTCATTTTGTATGTCAAATGATACTTTTGTTGGGTTTATATGATTTTTTGTCAATTGTTTCTTAAAAGTTGGATTGATAAAATAATGCACTAACAAAATGATTACTATCTTGCAAAAATTTCCAAAATTAATGAAGATGTAAGAATAGTAGAGAAAATCTTGAGGATTTTACCTCAAAGATTTTTTATACTTATGATTATCACTGAAGAGGCAAAAAATCTATCTAAATTGATAGATATGAGCTAATTGATTATTTTCTTATTCATGAGAAATACCTTAACAATTTTGCAAGAGGCAGGGGAGAGGAAGAAATAAATTTGGATGTGGTTCTAGAGGAAGAAGAAGTGGCAATTCTAAAAAATGAAATGCATAGATGAAAGATTTGTATCTATCCATGAGGGAGAAAACATCTCTTAGAATAGCTCTTGAGCAAGAATAAAATATAGAAACTCTAATAAGATAAATATCGAATGTTATGATTGTCACAAGTTTGGGAATTATATAAGTGAATTCTAGAATAAACAAAGTGATAATGTGGATGACGTAAATGTGGGCTGAGAAAATTACTCCACAACCTCCATCGTGTGCAAAATTAGTTGAGAAGGTATGTATTAAGTTTGATATTTAGAAAATAACTTTAGTAACCATGAGTGGCGATGAAATTTTGTTCTCTTTTATTGATTTATAAGTCTTAAATTAAGATGGGTAACACTTATACTATTCTAGATGTAGGCATAGGATCTCTTACAATCCTATGATTATGAAATTTGTGGGCTATGGGGGCTATTGGACTACTTGAGAACATTTAGAAATTTGGTATTTGTTATTAGAAGGAATATTCAATGCCCCCCAACCTTGATTGGGTCAAGATAAACTTTGATTGTTCCTTTTTAGGAGACACGAGTCGGGTGGGTGGGGGTGACCTCTTGAGAAGCCCAAAATGGGATTTGATAGTAGCTTGCTTAGTTAACTTGGGTGTTCAAACTGCTTATGTGGCTGAAATCCTAGCCTTTTACATTGGGATCTTAGTGCTAATAAGGAAAAATGTGAAAAAGTTGATCATCAAAGGTGATTCTCTAAACATCATCAACCTTTTAAAAGATGTGGAAAAGACAACTTGGAGGAGGTATCATTTTGCCACACTAATCAAGATTGCAATGATGCCACAAATAGGTTCACAAGTGTGGGAAGATATATGAATGGGTTTAAAATTTGGGACAACCCTTTGTTGATCCCAGTGGAGGCATAGGAAGAAATCTATCATGATCACATTGAAATCACATTTTTATGATCTTTCTATTATTACAATTTATTTGTTCCTTTTGCTAAAGAATTTTTATGAGCTGGATTGCTATTTCAGTTTCACAATTTAATGTGACTAGAAAGAAAATATTGAGTTTGGCTTCCTTGTCTTTTTTGGGATTTTTAGCTTTTGAAGCTATATTTTTTCTATTTTCATAAGAATAGAAGGAAGGGAGGAGAACCTTATTAGATTGATCCTAATGAATGAGGAGACCCTCAAAAAGGGAGGAATGAAAAATTATATTACGGGCATGGAGAGCTATAATTTAAAATTTTCTCATAAAATTATCGAGTCATTCGATAGTGGCAAGGTTACAATGGGTGGTGTTTCATTTGTCATCATGGTAAAGTCTATCTTTGTCATCACTAGGTTGACTATGGAAAGTGTCAAGATTCCAAGAAACACCAAAATGTCTTTCAAAGATGCCCTAGAAATTATTTGGGAGTAGAGCCAAAAAGCCCCCAGGTTGCATCACATTTTTTATTGAGGGGCAATAGTAGGGGTTTGGTAGGCCCTAGTGAGGGTACTCATTCAATTTTGCACCTATGAAGGAAGATACAAAAGGTTTCATTCCCAAATTTTCAATATCTTGAATCATTTTAATAGGAATTATTTATTATATTTTCCTTATTCGATGCACTCCTTCCTTTCCCTATCTATTGAATATTATAAAGTAAAAGGATCCCTACCAAACCATCAAGGGCTTTTATATAAACTCTATGAATTCCACTAGAGTTTGACCCTTCAGTCCTCCCCTTTCCTTGCTCCTAAGCTTAATAAGAAAATCTTCAAGGTCATTTTCTCCTCAATGAGACACACTTACACTCCTACTACTCCTAAGACTTCCTTTGGTTATGTGGTTAGGACTCTACTATCATGTACCCTAATTATGATAATATAGATAAATAAAATATTTGTAATAATTATTTTAATGTATATATATATATATATATATGTATTATTATATCTGCTAAATTATTGTTGGACTAAATCATTATATATAATTGTTATTATAATTTTATCATGAATAAATATAAGTATACTAATATATTTGATGGTATAACATATTATAAATGAATATATAATAATATATTATTGATATAGTAATAATATGTTACTAAGATATGATAATTAATATAAACGATTATCATTATTATGTATTAGTAATAATACAATAATATAATAAATTATTCAATTGAAAACATACACCTTTTCTCATTACAAATCATATAGGGGAGAAATATGAAGATTAATACTAGACTAGGAGAAAAGGCTAGAAATAATGCATTTAATGCTAAGATGAAAAATTAATTTAGGAAGGTGCGGACGCTACAAGAGAACTAGAGGAGAAGCCCCTAGTTATGCATATAAATTTCATTTGTGGATCAGGAATAACTCAAATTGTCACAATTGAGTTCAAACTCCAACTAGAGTATTTCATGCAGTTGCAAGACAAGTGAGATATGTTGAAAATAAGAATAGTATCTCTGTTCACAACTTGATTCAAGAAAGTGATGCATCTAGTAGATGGAAGAGAGAAATCATACCATGCAAGCGAAAATTGAGCATGGGATGCACGAGCATCGTGCTACAAAGTCAAAAGAAATTGGACATTGATTTTTAAGTCTAGCAACAGCATCATGGCTTCTAATAGTCAAATCATGTTGCTGACAAAACAATGCGAAAATTGAAAACATGACATATAAACCCACTATACTAACATTATATGGCTTCTCAGAGAAAGCGCTTTTTTGCTAGTGGTCGATGGACAGAGATAGGCATGAAAGCTGTATATGAAGCAATTGACCCAGTTTGTTCTCGATCTAGATACCCACCCCTACTATTCTATGTGCATGCACCTAGCTCGACGGTTTAGTGGGTGGGGGCCCAATCTATATTAGTTATAGGGGAAGAATAACTCAAAACACATTAGCCTTAGAAAATATTATGGGTGATATCTTTCCAGTCTACTGTAGTACAAGGTCAGCTCCTCTTTTTTGGCTGCTATCTAATACATCAAAAACATTATGTGTTATCCTATTGTAAAAGATTTTAACCTATGGTAATGTGTCTTAAATTTGTTATCTATAATGGACTACTGGTGGTAAAAATAGCTAATACTAGTTATTATTATTAAGATTTACGTAACTTTTATTATTAAAATTGAAATATTAATTATATAAATAATATATGAACATAATTGTACAGACCAAAGAGATTCATTCTTTTTGCATCAATATTTATATATTTATCATCATAAATTTACAAAATAAAAAATAAAATAAACAGTTTTATTCCTATTTCAATTACTACTTTCCCTTACTTATGCTAGAGTTTCTTATATAACCAAACAATTTAAAGAACACATAATTATTGCTACTCCATTTTCGAAAATTCTACAAGCATCCTTTTCAATTTAGTGTCAAATATGTCGTCCTTTAAACTTACAACTTCACACGTCTCTATTTGGATCTCATTTGTGAATTGAATTGAATTGTATCAAATTTGACTATACACCAATTTTTTTAAATTACAGCGAACTATTATTAAAAAAAATGTGCTTGTTACGATGAACTTGAATAGAGTCGTAACATCCAATTGACCACTATGAGCTATACAAATGTACAGCACTTTCCATTGTCAATAAGGAAAAGAATGTCATGTGGCTCCATTTATCATTCAATAGGATTCCAAATGATGTCACTACATGTCATTATATTAGGTAAAAATGGCACGTGCTTCCTTCTATCATCCAATTGGATTAGAAATGACGTCCCTGCATTTGTCATCATAAAGAAACACCGCGCATATTTTTCATTCGACTGTTTAAAGTTAAATACGGCGTGTGGTCCAAAAATCGCTAAAGTAGCATTCTATTTATAGGGGGTCCAGTAAACATAACTACGTTTCTTAAGTAGCATTTCTGCAATGGGCAATAGCATTTCTTCTCATTCTTCCCCCCCGCTATCTGATCACAATCCCTCCTTCCATTATCTTCTTCCAACTCCACCATATCAGGTTTTCATCAATCACCGGGGAAAAGATACAAAACAAACTATTGCAAGCTTAGTCTTTCATAGTCTTGAGAATAGAGGATTCAAAGTGTTTCTAGATAAAATGTCTATACGAGTGGGAGAATACATTCCACAAGCTCTAATTTGTGCAATACGAAGTGCATTAGTTCATGTTGTGATCTTATCTCCCAGCTATGCTCAGTCTGAGTGGTGTTTGGACGAGCTACTTTTGATCAGTCAAACTGGGGCTCTAATTATCCCCGTCTTTTGGCAGATTCGACCATCTGACGTCCGAATGAAGAACAAAGATGGAGTTTATGCAAAAGCTTTCCGAAATCATAACCAGTCTGGGAAATTCGATAGTAGAATGCTTGAGAAGTGGAAGAATGCTCTGCGCTGGGTTTCACTTGTGCAAGGCTTTGTTATTAGTGAATGGTAAGATGCAATTTAAGTTTTGCTTTTTTTTTTACAAATTTTTCAGCTGAAGATAGATCCTTATAATGATTTATTCTTTTACCGTTTCAGTGAGAAAGAGGAGATGGTGGAGAAAGTCACGACGTGTGTGGCTCAATATATTAAGTTGATAAAATGCCAAGGCAAAGAATTTACACTGGCAGCTTAAAATTACAAGGGTTTTAGACTTGATAGCTTGTAGGAGAAGTTGTCTAGTGCTTAAAAATCACACATATTAAGTGTTGATTCATAGGTAAATATTTTTGACTATTCAGAGTTTGTCGATACTCCCTTGGCTTTATATATAATGTTTTACGGTGATAATTTCGTCGACAGAGTCTAGATTTTGGCTGTTGCTTTTAATGTCATATGAAAATTCTACTATAATTTTGCTCAGTTTGCTTATTTACGTGTCTTTAGTTTGATGTTATAACTAGTTAATATATACACTATATGTAAAATATGCTGAGATGCATCGAGGCATTGAATTTTTTTAATGCATATTAAAAGTGAATAATGAAAAATTTCAACGCCTTGATGCATCTCAACTTATTTTACATATAGAGTATATATTAATTACTAGTAGTTGCGGCCTGCATAACACATTCAATAATTAATTTGATTATGTTTAAATTATAACTTTACAATTTATATCATGGTTAGGTTTAGTATTATGATTACTCTTACTATATATTTATCATTTTAATAATTAGGGACAAGGTTTAGTGTTAATGTGTTTACGAGTGGAAATATGCTTACTATTAGTACTAAAGTTAGGGATAGGGTTAAGGTTAGGACCTAGACTTATATTATGATTATAAAATGTACTCAAGATATAAATATAGTTTTGATCATGATACCGTTTACAATTACAACTTAATGTTAAGGTTTGATGTTAGGGTTATATTTATGTTAAGGTTTATTGTTAGGGTTGGATTATGGTTAGGGTCATAATTTATTTTTATGGTTATGCTTGAGTTTAGCCTTTAAATCAAAGTTAAGATTATGGTAGGTATTAAGATAAGAATTATGAATAGGGCATTGAACAGTTAGGATGGAGAATATTATTAATATGTTTATGATACAATTATAGTTATTATAAGTCAAATACTTAAGATTTGGATTAGTGTTAATGTTAGACTTAAGATAATGGACAATCTTAAGATTTATATTATGTTTAGGATTATGGATATAATTAGGACTTGGCTTTGAGAAACATTTAGATTTGTGTTTACTTTTGGTATATACATTGTAAATAATTTTTCATCTATATTTTCCACATCTAGTTAAAAATATCCTTTAATTTTATCCATTTTAGAATATTCTTAATGATACATATTATATAAAGCTATGTACAACAAAAAAACAATGGTTAGTTTTAGGATTTATACATGATGGATAGGATTATGCATAGAATTAAGATTTATTACAAATAAAATTAATGTTTGATTTATTTGTGTTACCACATATTTGTGACTTCCATAAAAAGCAATATTTTGATACCAAACATACTAGAAAGTCATGCATATAGACTTATGAAAGTATAGCCTACAAATCTTCTGAATATAGAGTTATGAAAGTATACTATACACATCATGTGAAGAATAAAAAAAGCATTAGAGTTTATGGAGCCATATGGGCTTTCAACAATGATTTTTGGGTTGTTTTCGAAAGCATCCAATGTTTTAATTCTTTACTGCAAAAAAGAATAAAATAAAAAATATCAGTGCTTCAAAATTATGAGTATAAAATTATCCATAATTTGTAATAAAGTAAGAGTTAAAATATATAATGTTTTGTACTACATTTTGTGCAAGAAATATTAAAAATAATTAGAACAAGAGATTAATTTTTTACCAAGGTGAATTCTGACAAAAATAACTTGAGATAGAAAACCAAATATAAAATTATACGGATGTGATGTTACATAGATGAATTTCAACTTGTTAGTTTCCAAAATAGTTATTCCTGAATCTGTCCATTTATTTATTTATTTAAAAAATATAGATACAATATCATATTAAATGTTTTTTCAAGAAAAGTAATAAACATTTTCTCGTATGAAAAACCTTAGCTTTAGTAAACCTAAAGTGTGTAAACACATAAAAACATGAAAATGTAAATTTTACCATTCAAATAGCTAACTTGAGTACAAAATAATGTATTTGAATTACCAAACTTATATAATATAAATAAATGAACATTAGATTTCATCACCAATCATTTTGATCAAGAGACAAAATATAATAATATTGTTCATTATTTTAAGAAGCACAAACCACCAAAATTTATTGATAATGTCTATTATGTATCAAACAAACAACAAAAATGTGTTGACAAAATGCACAATCTATCAAATAACTTCTAAGGTTCTCAACCTGCTTTATTCTTCTTTTCTTCTAGCAACTTGCTTTCTTGCCTTCATTTTTCCATACCTATCATATGTGAAGGGTGGCATAATCCTTATTCCTTGCAAAATTTGATGCATCATATTGCAACAAATGTGAGACCACTTCTTTCAGTAGGACCTATATCGATAGTAGCTTTTTGTAGTGTTAGCCCTTGTGACTTGTGTATAGTTAAAGCCTAGGCCAAACTAAATGGAATCTGTTTTGTATTGCCCCTATCAATTGTAGGAATTGGGACTCTCCAAGGATGATGATCATCAAAATAAATTCTAGAGTAACTATCAAAATTGACAAGTACATATGATGGCAGTAGTGGCAGTGCACCTCCAGGATGTATACAATACTTTGTACATATCCTAATGCTCCATTGACAAGACTAGCTTCAATCCATAGGTTTGAAGTTAGCATTACCCTTGCATATTTGGTAAGTAATAGTTCAATGTCCAACTCATCACTTTCATCTCCATCCATAGAGGCATGTGTTATTTTAATAGCAATGCTTTGTGCAATAGGGTTTGATAATGATAGTAGCATTTTCTTATTATGAGTGTACACATGATCATTTGTTGAAAATAAATGAATGCTATTTTTAAACTCCTCATTTTCTGTACTACTCATGTTTTCTTTGCATCTTAACATAAGAAGCATCCAGTCCTCTAGTGTGGGGTTTGCATCCCTTATATTTGTTAGAAGAACACAAAATATTTCTTGCTCATTACTTTGTCCATCTTGTCTAAAAATATTATTTAAAGTAACTATAGTTTGGAATTCTCGCCATAGTAGCTTTGCATGCCCCCTCTACTTTCATATATTGGTCTATCACTGACTTGAGGTAATTGTACCAAATCTCCAACCAATATCATAGATATCCCGAGAAAAATATTAAAATATGTATATCAAATAAATACTTACAAATGTGTATTCTAAAAGTAAGGTACAAAGTAAATTACAATGTAGATCACTTACTCTAGTAAATTCAAATACTAAACATACCTCCAAAAGTTTTATGGCTATTTTCTAGAAATGCTTGTTGAAGATGAGAGTCTATGCTTTGGATTAACCTCTCTCCAAGGAAGCTCATTTCATCTATCAATATGTATTTTATATGAGATAATTCCTCTTAGAAATGTGTGAGTCTTGTTCCTTGTAGCTTTATAAATTCTTTTATAGGTATTGTCCACTTGGAATGAATTATTGATTCTCCAATGTTGAATGCCACAACACCTATTCCTGCAAGTAGAAGGAGAGGAGAGCATTGAGGAAAAGATGCATTTTGTAATGCTTGGCTGATTGCACCAATCAAATAGGACTTTCTTGTTCCTACTGTCCCTTAAATTATCACATGTAAGGGTGATGCATCTTGACATGTATGATAGTGTGACATTATAATGTTAACTACTTTATTTTTTTGGTCACTAATTTTTTCATAGTCAACACATTGTGGTATCTCACCATGGATAAGACAACTTACATCTCTCATCAATCTGATGAAATTTATGGCTTCATATGTGTATTGTTCACTTTGAAATTTTTGAGACCAATTTGTTTGTCAATCAATGTCTCTTCTCCCTAACATATCTATCTCTACAACTTGCATAATTTGAGCACGGTGAAGTCTGGATAAAATCTTCCATTCATTCTTTGTAATAGTACCTTGGGCATTATCATTATCTTCAGATTCTGAATCAAACTCATTTTCAATATTATTTGAATCTTCTCTTCTTTCAAGGTGCCATGCATTATAATTGAAGTTATCCTAGGTTTCAACTATAGATTCATCATTGTTAACAATATCTGTATGAATGTCACAAAAATGTTTATAAAGCAATAATTCTGAGAAGCAAAAATCAATCCATTTTCTAAGTGTCATTTAGGAATTGAGTAAAATCTAGGAAATAGTCTTACAATAGCTAATTTTTTTTCTTGGACTCCATTTATATTCACCTCTCTTTTTATTGTTATATATCCAAGATTTTGCAACATCAATAAGGCACAAAGCTACCATAAAGTGTGGCCTATTTTGGTAAGAATCAATGAAAGATATGGTATATTCCTCACTTTCTTCATCAACATTTAGGTCTACGCATTTGAATACTTCCTTTGAAACATTTAAGTTGACAAATACTCTACTACTTTGCACTAATGGAAGCTCTAGTAGCATATGACTTGTTTCTTGTGCCCCGCTATCCCTTTCTATCAATGTTTCAATTAGAAGTCATCTATAAGCCTTTGATGCTAAATCATCAAGATTTTCTACATTTTCTAGTTGAAATAACATATGATGGTATGTCTTAGAACTTCTTTCATCTTTAGCTGCATACTTGGCAATATACTTAGTCACTGCATGCTTAGACATAATAGGTTGCCAATCAATATTTTCTCTCCAGAGTTGAAGTATGTAATAGTTATATGAGTTAACTCTATCATCATTTTTTAATGGCTCAAATATTTTCTCACGTGTTTCTAAATCTTTCTTTAGTCTAGATCCTTGTAAATTCAATGGCCATGGTGCATTATACCTATATTTCATTAAAATGTTTTTATTGGTAAATACAATGATATATTAAAGGAGAAGAATATTAACATTTCAAATGAATAAAATTTGTTAGGAAGTGTTTACCTGTAAACTAATTTCCCTCTCTTTTTGAGAAAACATGCACCTTCTTTACACATTGTGTGTCTTTGTAAAGTATTTAGAATCTCATCACAATCAATGTTAAAATCACTTTCAACCAGTTGTTTGGTGTTTTTCAAACATGGGTGTAGACTGAAATTTTGATATGCTTGAAACATAAATTTAAATATTTAATATCATATATGCTCTTATGTAAAGTTACCACAATAAAGAACGTTTAATTTTATAACTTTCTATAATCATACCTGTACATTCCAGATGTGTGTATCTTGTCAAGGGTTACATGCATGAACCAAATCATGGAGATATGATGCAACATAATATAATTGATCTTGATTATTCCAATCAATACTTTCTATTTTTGGTGCTCCTTTTAACCATATAAAATTGTGGACATGTGTAGATCCTTTATGTTACTATTCATATCTGAACCAATAGTCTTCAACATTCATCCCATTCTCAAGTATCTCTTTTTTGAAATTTGTATTTCATAAATGCATATATTGTGCAACAATGTGTGGATAGTCAATGATATTTTGTTTCCTCCACATTGTGCTTCTCATGGATCACTTGGCGGTGTTCTAAGAATCATTGCATGCAATTCTAGCTAGTACAAGTTTGCTACACATAATGTAAAAAATAGTATTGGTGTTCTAAGTTGATGAAGCATGTCTATCAATTATGACTCGCACTTTGTTCAATAAGAATGTGTTCCCCTTAAAGTGGTTCCAAATCACATAAATCTATTTGCATGATGAAAGTGTGGCATTTTTTCCATATGTCCATGCAATTCTTATATTTTAATTAGCATTTCTTGTAGACTTCTTTTCATGCAAACACTTGTTGAGGTATGTTCTCGATGTCTCACAATCATATTCATCATATAGTAATGAAACCTTGGATGTTGCCCAAATCTGTTATCTCTATATTGTATTAGGTGCTTGACATATTCATGTAGATGTGCTCTTTTTAGACATGGTTCTAACCAATCACATTTACCATTGGAAAATAATGAGGGGAATGTCATGTCAATCAATCCCAGTGTGGTATATTCATTAATGGGAGATTCACGGATGTTAGGCCAATCCATCATTGTTTTTGGGTCTATGTTGGAATTTTTTACCCATTCACGAATCAACTCCATTTCCCTTTGGGAATTGGTGGTTTTGATGCCATTGATGTTGTGTGCTCTATTACATTTCTCTCATCTGTCACCACTAAAGGGCCCACAAAAACTATGTCATTTTTGTCTAAATCAAACTCCATGTGCACTGTTCTTAACTCATTGAAAAAATTATGATCTACATTTGGTGATAT
The DNA here is from genome assembly GCA_028749045.1 of Cupressus sempervirens. Classification (NCBI taxonomy): domain Eukaryota; kingdom Viridiplantae; phylum Streptophyta; class Pinopsida; order Cupressales; family Cupressaceae; genus Cupressus; species Cupressus sempervirens. Next base: position 673,221,069 of record CM053783.1, on the reverse strand, counting down.
ATTGTTGAGAGAATTTTCATCTATAATAACATCAAAATAGAACTTGTCATGCATAATTTTATATCTCAAGGCAACATATACATGATATTTGTTCACTGTAAAGTTATAGCTTGTTCCACATTGATCCTTTCTACACACTACAATCAGTGGAAGATCCTTAACTAATTGTGGTAATTTTTTGACCACACTTTCAAAATTCTATGGGAAACCTATTGTGTGTCTTCTATATTTTAATTGACCACCAATTTTGTGTGTCACTTGTAAAATTGGGCTTACAAATGCAATGAGCATTTCTTCTACTTGAGCTAAATTTACTAATTCTATTGGTTGTGGTTTTGGATCCATATTATTTTCAATCGAGAATCTATGAATATCTTTTCTTCTCTACATCTAGTGAAACAAAACCTTGGGGAGTGTGGGAGACATTAATTCCAATATAACACTCTTGAAATATGTAACACATTTCTAGTGATGCCAATCTATCCAATTTATTTTGAAATGCCAATTGAAATTAGATGAAATCTATTTATAGCAATCCATTTGCATCAGGGAAACCATGTTGACATGATTGAGGATTTGATTGTGTTGTATTCTGATGTATGCTTTCTAGTGTTTCTGCACATATTCAACTGACTTTAAAGATTCATTTTCTACATTCCTCTAATAATCTTGATTGTATACATGTTCATTTCAATATCGCCTTGATGTCTAATTTGTTGTGTTTCCTATACTTGGGGATTATTTTGTACTTGTTCCATATTATCTAGACCTTCATTATGTATATGATGTACCCCAACAACATCTTCTTTTCTTATCACATGTTGTGCATGTACCTCCTCAGAGATGCATTGACCCATATTTATGTTTGTGTTCCAATGTTGCAAGTTTTCCATGCCTTGTTTTAGAGGATGAGACTGATCCTTAGGTGTTTGGTTTCCTATATATGTATTAACATAACCCTCTACTAATGCTTCACTTTGTAAGTATTCAACAGTGACCCCATATCTACAACTACCATGTTGTTCTCTTTCAACTTCATTCATGTGACTTGTAGATTGATCCCTTTCAGCATCCGTCATTCTCTGCATATGACATCTATGATACTTCTATTGATATTCTCATTTGTATTGCTTCCTTTTCTTCGCTATTTCAGAGAATATTTTCTTCCATCTAACCATAGCTGATATATAAAAAGAATATATAACATTAATAAATAGAATACTTGTTTTTATTAACATATAGATAAATTTTAAAATTAAGAAAAATATAGAGTAATTAAAAATGTTCTAATATTTTTAATTAATACTATTGAAAATAAATATTCTAAAACTTGACTTCAAAAAATATAAAACACACAAACATCAATAAAATGTGTACTTATATTATTAATGTTCAAGCAAAGATATACCTGTGTTTATTAATCATGAATGTGTAAATGTAGTATTTTGTTTAATTTTAATATTTATATTTATATGAGATGAGGAGAGGAATAAATACAAAATTATTTATTTATATTGGCCAAAATACAAAATTTTATTTCTATTTTAGTAAATACAAAATTATTTGGTGCATATCATACTTAGATTTTTTGTTCTATTGAGGAATTCATCCTTGATTAACTCAGAGTTTCCTTGCTCATATTTCTCATCATAAAATAGCTCCCTATAGAATCCCCTAAAAGTAGCATATATTTTAGCCATGTTACAAAATGATTCAACCATTTCTTGAATGAAAGTGACATCATCTCCTTCAACTACATGCACATGTAATATGATGATTTTAAGTTTGTTGATGAGTTCTCTACAAAAGTTCATAATTTATCTTCCCATTTTATGGAGATCTATGTCATTGAAGTCATTTGATTGGACACTTGATAGGTGAGAACTTGTAATGAAGTTATTTTCTGTAGTTGAATGCTTAGAAGTGGTATATGGAATTTCAATAATTTCTACATCTCCTTCATAGTTTTCCATAACTAGTTCAATCATTTGTATTTCATCGATATGATTTTCCATAACTTATGATAAATGATCAAAGAATATTTTAAAAGAGATCAACAATAAAATTATGTATAAAATTTGATTATACCCTACTTGAAAATATATGATTAATTGTAATTTACCATTATCGCAATAAGAATATAACATACATTTGATCCCACTTTTGATCTAATTAAACCCTAGAATTTAACACTATCTATTTTGGTTAAGTTTTAAAAGATATGTTGATTATATCATTATTAAGATATAAGTTTAATATTTTTAAAATTAATTATATCATTCACTAATTTAAAAAATCTTTTCATATTAAATAATGTTAAACATCTTGCATATCAAACAATTTGTATTGTAGTAACATTGTCATCTAGCATTATTAATTTCATTTATTTAATATTAACTTGTATCTCTATATTTAAGAACTTGATGTGTGTGTGTGTGTGTGAGAGAGAGAGAGAGAGAGAGAGAGAGAGAGAGAGAGAGAGAGAGAGAGAGAGAGAGAGAGAGAGAGAGAGAGAGAGAGAGAGAGAGAGAGAGAGGCCTAGATAATGTGAGAGCTCAAAGATTTTAAATCATGAGGGAGAGAGAGAGAGAGAGAGAGAGAGAGAGAGAGAGAGAGAGAGAGAGAGAGAGAGAGAGAGGCCTAGAGAATGTGAGAGCTCAAGGATTTTAAATCATGAGGGGGGAGAGGGAGGGATAGGAGAGAGAGAGAGAGAGAGAGAGAGAGAGAGAGAGAGAGAGAGAGAGAGAGAGAGAGAGAGAGAGAGAGAGAGAGAGAGAGAGAGAGTTCTACATATCCTAGATTTTTATTTTTTATTCATCTAGATTTTTAAATGGTTTTTTGTTTTCTATATCTACCTAGTCTTGTTCTTTTTTTTTTTGTTTGTCTACCTAAAATTTTATATTTCTAAACATATTATTTCTTCCAACTACAATTTTAACTATTTTTTTCAATATTTTGAAACATGTAAACTAAAATTCAAATAATAATTGGCATATACCAAAAATAACTAAATACTCATTAAAAAAAAACTAAACATTCATTAAAACAACTAAAATTTAATTTAAAAACTACTAAACATTCACAAAAAACTACTAGACATTCATAAAAAATTGCAAAAAGTTTATTAAAAGTTACTAAACATTCATTAAAAACAATTAAATATTCATTACAAATACAAAAATGAAAAATGAACATACCTGGTATGCTGAATGCTTGAAGAAGGTCAAAAATGGTAGACCAGAATGATGATGTAACTCAAGACATCACAAAGTTCACTCTATGCTCTTCCACAAAATCATAGTAAAAATGAAATATAAAATGGTAATTTTGTAGTTAAAAAGCCATTTTCAATGGCAAAAATGTGTTTTTTTATGGCTTTGAATGAAGCATTATAGGCTTTGCATGAAGTCGTATGGGGCCAATGGCCCCATTAGTCACATGGCGTCATGTGAAGTCATGTGTTAGCTTCACTCGAAGCCCTTGCTTTATTTAATGTATCTAAAAATCAAAATTCCCAATTTTCATCCTATTTTTTGATGATAAAAAGTGGGAACCATTACTATGGCTTGACCCTTGTGTTTCTCTACAATATATAGTGAAACACAATTTCTATTTGAACTTAAATCAATTAGGCCCTTACATACCTTTCCTCCTTTGCAGTTATTTCTAAAAATTTATTTTATATTTGGTAATTCCCTATTACTTGATAGCTTGAGAAATTATCTCATCATAATAATAGCTTCTCCTTGATCCATATATCCATAGGAATCATTCATGTTTGTATCCTAGTAGTCTAATTATTTTGCCAAATAAGTTCACCTCTCTCCAGGTTAATAACTTGAATCTTATCTTCTTGGACATTTATAGGACACGTACTCCTCTTGATGGTAGTTAAAACACTTAATTATTCCTTATCCTCTACTAGGTGTTCTACCTATGAAGTTTGACCTCCTTACTCTAGAGACACCTTTGTTACTTTCACTCATGATGTGAATTTCACTTGTTTCATTATTTATACCAAAGCTCAGTCCTCTACCTCTTGATAGTTGCCTCTCTTTAAAGGTTTCTCCTTCTTTTTCCCTATTGTCCTTTCTTCTTATCTTTCCATCTACCTGTAGAAATATAATTCTTAGCACATCCTTATTATTTTACCCTATACCAAATTAAACTCTTCATAAATACTCATTCTCAATCCATTCAAACACCTTTCTACTTTAATACTTTCACTCTCCGTAGCTTTGGACCTAAGGAATGGTTTATGCAAATCTTTAGTATATGTACTGACATCCATCTCCTTTTTATCATGTTCTTCCTCTTTATATGTAGTTGCACTTTGTAATCATCCAGAACATACATTTCCTTCACTACCTCCAACATTCTCTTCCATGTGGAGACCTTATTCTTCTCTTACTTTGATATTTTATCTTGGATCATAAAGTTCCTCCAAGTAAAATTTTCTCCCTTTAATTTATACTTTTAATCTTGAACTTCTGGGGCTCAATAGTGTCCTAATATTCAAAATAGTTATCCAAATCTTTAATCCATTCCATGACTATATTTTCATTCATATTACTACTAAAAACTTATAGTTTTAAATGTCCTACTTTTTTTCTTCCACCTATGGACATTAAGGAATTTTACATAGCCCTCAAATCTAAAAGCATGTTCACTTTTTCTTTTTTTTCAAGGACCTTTTTTGCTTCCCTGTATTCTCTCCTTTCTTCATTAGGTCTCTAATGGAGTACCTCTACCTTTAGGTTTCTCTATTATCTTTTGTAACTTTTCCCTTGACCATTTATTATAATTCTTTTAATCCTCCATCTCTTTATGTAGCTCAATATTTTTCACCATCTTTGAGTTATGACTCAATGACCTTTCTCTTGATGCAAACCTCAAACCTCCAATAACCTTTTCAAAGAATGATACCTTGCTATGATACCAAAAAAGATCCAAATCTATTCTTTGGAATAGTTCCTCAGGGATACTTAACTCAAGAAGCCTTAATGGGCTCAAACACACAATAAGAGGAATTTTGAAAACTTTATCTTCCAAAACCTTCACTTACTTTGTTTTTGTTTCCAATAGGCATTGAAACAAGACTAAACAACCTAAAACTATCCATAACCCCTTTCTCTCTAAGTGACCTTAACTAGTTATTTGTCACTATACTCTCAAAAATACTTATCAATACATGAGATATTAAAATATAGGAAACAATGTTAATACTTCCAATATGACAAGTTCCAATAATTAAAAATAATCTTTGAATCTTATGTAATTTCCCCTTTATAGCATTCATAGCATGATGTTGTCGTTAGCCTATTTCCTCACAGTCCCGTAGGCTAACTAGGACATTAAAGGGGCTTAGAGGCCATTTGGCCTAGACAGTTTCAGTTGCAGGTCTTTCTGAGGGGTTCTGGGGCAACTTTGGGCATACTTACTATTTATAGTAAGTCATCTTGGACATGGACGGACATTCAGTCACAGTGGTATGTCGATGGTAATTGTTTAAAATCGACAGGAAAAGTTATTTATCATTGATAAGATTTGTTATGCATTGATAAAGCCATTTTATAAAGTTAAATTTAAATATTTAACTTTATTAATGCATAGACTATAGTTTGTGGGAAATATTTAAATTAAAAGAGTTCTCTTTATTTTTATAAAACATTGGAGACATAAGGTACATAAAGGGAGTTATGTTTTATCCCACATTGAGAAAACGAAGGATTGAGCTCTTGTGAGAACACTATAAAAGAAATGGAAGGGCTTTTTTTTGTATGCTTGGATGAAGATTAATGTTATGTTGCTGGATATCTAATTATCAGGCTTGGAGGACGGAATCCCTCTTTGTTAGCATTCTCTTCACTATTGGAAGATATAGTCAGGAGGATCAATGGTGTTTTCACTTTAGGAAACACACTGGGTTTCATTTGGGGCGTTCACATAAAGAAATTTACAAGGGTTTGAGGTGCAGATCTGAAGTTAGTTATTGCTATAGTGCTGCATGAACAGTATTTTGCTATAGTCGGCATGAACAGTATTTTTCTACAGTACGGCATGAACAATGTTGGTATCAAGTTTACTTATTTTTCTGACTGATTAGAAGTTTGGAGGGCTGCCAACTACATCTGCAAAATATTACGACAACTAATTCTAGGTTTCTTCTATCAATTTTTGATACTTTGCATAATAATTGTTGAATACAAGTCTGAATAGTTGTTGTAGCCTTTAAGGCAGTTGTAAGTGCGCATCTACATTTAAAAATCACCCTTTTATCCGTGGATTGAAAGAGTTTCCAGATTTTTCATATACTGTTGAATGTGTGCCAAGTGTTTTTGAAAATGTTATGATGTGTATTATGCATTTTAATGTCACTTCATAGTTGTTCGTAAATCTACTCATTGGAAAGCAATTTATTGAGGAAATAAGCTTTATGAGTTTGCATACAAAGTGTTTGACAATATTCCTTAAGTTAAATTTCTACAAGTCAAAGTTCAAATCACGGGAGGATATTACAGTGGTATTAGAGCTATAAGTCCTGCCATCCTATGGAGGTCTCATAAGAAATTTGGAACTGGCGGATAGAGGGGAAAGTGTTTGATGAAATGTCAAAATACTAAAATTAGAGCATTTATGTTTGAGCATGCGAGAGGGGCCTTATAATTTCCGCAATACCAGAGCAAGACAAAGTAGGAGTTCAGACCTACAAAGAAAATAGTCTAGTTCATCTGTATAGGGGGGTATAGAATCCAGTCATACAGACACAACGGAGGTATTCTTTGATCAAGACAGCAATATGGGTTACCGAGATGACAGGAATACAAGATTAGGTGGAGGCAGGAATGCTGGTCCAGAGCCTGGAGAGGAAAGATTCTTACAGTTATTAGAGACCTTGGTACAGGGTCAGCGAGTAGCAGAACAAAGGGCACAGGAACAGAATCAGAGATTGAATCTTATGAAGCAGATGATGCCTCGTCAAATGGGGTTGAATGCTAACATGGGTGGAGGAAATAATCAGAATGGTAACAATCAGAATGGAAATGATCAGGATGGGACACATAATGGAGATGAACAAGTTGGGAACAATTTCGGTTATGCACCCCAGCGAACTAGGACAGTGAGTTCAAGGCCCATGATTCCTACATTTCCTCCTAGAGCTCCAGAGAAGCTCGTACCAAAGCCCCAGATTACTGATATATAGGACTAGTTGAAGAGAGATTGGGAAGCCGGAGGGCTAGATTTTACTACTACAATTACCTTTAGGGAATATATGGATGTGCAGATGAAACATATGCCACGTGGACATGACAGGAACCAGAGCTATGAGCTACGGAAGAAAGTAGGGAGAATTGAGTTACCGTATTATGATGGCTCAGGAAAGTCTACAGAAAGAGCTTGGGTTCAAAAGCTTGACACATACTTTCAATTGAACCCTATGCCCAATGAAGAAGCTATTAAGTACGCAGCCATTCATCTGGATGGGTTAGCACACGAGTGGTGGCATCATGGTATGGTCACTATGGGACATGCACACATTACCTCATATGTGGAGTTTACAGAGAGGCTGATTGAACATTTTGATAGGAAGGATCTAGAACTCCATTTCAAGGAGTTAGCTTAGCTTAAATAGTGGGGATCATTGGAAACATACATTTTAGAGTTTCAGAAACTTGTAGTGTTAGTAACAGATGTATCTGAACAGAGGATACTAGTTCTATTTATGGATGGGTTAGCTGATCCATTGAGAGGGTGGATTAAAGCTCACAACCCTCCCACTTTGCAGGAAGCCATTAAGAAAGCTCGTGACATGGATTCCTCTTCATCTTCAAAAAATAAATTCCAGGCAAAGAGTTTCCCTTCAAGGAAAGATAAGGACAGGAAACGTTTTCATAAAGAGGTTCAGCCAGCTAAGGAGGAAAGTAAGAGGTTGGACAATGAGACACTTAATGATCTTAGGAAGAAGAAGCTTTGTTTTCATCACAGGGAGCCTTGGGATTTGTCACATAAGTGTCCATTGAAAGCAAAAGCTAAGCAGATGGAGTACTTTTCAGCCGAAGAGTCAGTAGATGGAGATTCAGAGCAGTCATTCGAATCAGATGGAGATGATGATAGTTCTTCACAAGAGGAAGCATGCGGTGATAGCACGATAGCTCAGTTGTCAAGTATACAAGAGGCTATCACTTTCGGAGTTAGGGGAACCTTAGATGGACAGAGAGTTGTGGCACTCATTGATACAGGGGCGACACATAACTTGATTGATGAGAAGTTTGTGACACGCAGAGGGCTACATATAGAGGAGCATAGGGGATTCAAGGTGATGGTTGCCAATGGCTTCAAAATTGAATGTACCAAGAAAATCTCCAACTTGCAGCTTCGTTTGGGAGATTGTGACATGATAGGAGATTTCTTTGTGGTCAACATTGGTGATCAGGATATGGTGCTTGGGATGAACTGGATGAAGTCTCTGGTAGAGTTTAATTTAACCTTGAGAAAATGGAAATGAGGTTTGAGGCAAATGGTAAGAAGATAGTGCTCAGAGGTTTGTTAGATGAGAGACTTCGAGTGGTGTCACTCAAGTAGATGCAGAGTTTCTTTAGACATGATCAGGTGCAGTGGGCAGCAGAGTTTAGAGTAATGCCTGAGATGACAGAGCAACATAAACAAGAGTATCCACCTGATGTACAAAAAATAATAACCAAACATACTAAGGTGTTTGGTGAGATACCTCCAGGGAGACCCCCGGATAGGGGAATCGAGCATGTTATTGAATTAGAGGAAGGGGCTAAGCCAGTTATCATCACACCTTACTACCATCCGAAGAGATGTAAGGATGAAATAGAAAAGGCAATTAAGGAGTTGATTGACATGGGGCACATACGGCCAAGCAAAAGTCCTTTCGCTTCTTCAGTAGTATTGGTGAAGAAGAAGGATGGTACAATGAGGATGAGCATTGATTATAGGGAGCTAAACAAGAAGACAATCAAGAACCAATACCCTATCCCGCGCATCGATGAGCTTATTGATGAATTGCATGGTGCATGCTACTTCTCCAAGATTGATTTGAGATCCAACTACCATCAGATACAGGTTAGAGAGGTGGATGTGGAGAAGAAAGCTTTTAGATGCCACTATGGATATTTTGAGTTCTTAGTCATGCCCTTTGGGTTAACAAATGCCCCTGCCACTTTCCAGTCCTGTATGAATAGAGTGTTCAGAGATCAGTTGAGGAAGTTTGTGTTGATATTTTTTGATGATATACTGATATACAGCCATACTTGGGAGGAACATTTGAAGCATATTGATACAGTGCTCAGTATTATAGAGAGGGAGTCATTATATGCCAAGATGAGTAAATGTGAGTTTGGGATGACAGAGTTGCTCTATCTAGGGCATATTATTAGTGCAGGAAGTGTTCGGGTTGACCCAGACAAGATCAGGGCCATTCTGGATTGGCCACCACCGAGGAACACTTCACAACTCAAGGGATTTCTCTGGCTTTGTGGGTTCTACTGCAGATTTGTGAAGGGATTTTCATAGATAGCAGCACCACTTACGGATTTGACACAGAAAGATAGTTTCAAGTGGTCAGAGAGGGCTCATGATTGTTTTGACAGGTTTAAGGAGCTGATGAGTACATGTCCTATTTTAGCCATTCCATATTTCACCAGGCCCTTTGAGCTGCAGTGTGATGCCTCGGGAGAGGGCATAGGAGCTATTCTCATGCAAGACAAACATCCCATTGCATATGAGAGTAGAAAATTATGAGGTGTGGAGAGAACCTACAGCATCTACGACAAAGAGATGCTAGCAATCATGCATGCGCTAGCTAAGTTCAGGTAGTACTTAGTGGGAAGATGATTCACAATAAAAATAGATCATAATAGCTTGAAACATTTCCTTGGACAGAAGGACCTTAATGACAGGCAACAGAAATGGGTGAGTAAATTACAGGCCTATGATTTCGACATAGCCTATGTCAAAGGGAAGAAAAATATTGTCGCAGATGCTTTATCTAGAAGGCCTCATTTGCTTGCTATTGGGATAGTCATGGATGATTGGAGAGAGATGATCTTGGCAAAATATGCTAAGGATAGTTGGGCATCTAGCATTATTGAGGGAGCTATTCAAGATAGTCGATACACTATCGTAAATGATCTGATCATCTACAAGGAAAGGATTTATTTAGTACCCGGGTTTGCTATGAAACAGAAGATTTTGAGGGCATTTCATGATTCACCAATGGCAGGACATCCCGAATTCTTTAAGACATATCGACAGGTGAGAGAGCGCTTCACTTGGAAAGGACTCAAATCAGAGGTGCTTCAGTTTGTGAGGGAATGCCCTGTGTGTCAGCAGAACAAATAGGAATATTCTTTTTCGGGTGGTTTACTACAGCCCCTACCCATACCAGAGAAGAAGTGGGATAGCATTTCCATGGATTTTATAACAGGCCTCCCCAAGGCACAAGGTCGGGATTGTATCTTTGTTGTGGTAGACAGATTGACAAAATTTGCACATTTCTTTGCAATTTCGTCTACATATTCAGCAGTACAAATAGCAGAATTATTTTTTTGAGAGGTATTCAGACTACATGGGATACCACGGAGCATAGTCAGTGACAGAGACAGTAGATTTATGAGCCACTTTTGGCAGGAGTTGTTCAGGTTATGTGGAACAGAGCTCACTCTGAGTACCAGCTACCACCCCCAAACTAATGGGCAGACAGAGATAGTGAACAAATGGGTTGAGGGGTACCTTTGAAACTACATTGCAGGAGAGCAGAAGGCTTGGGTGAAGTGGCTACATCTAGGGGAGTACTACTATAATACCTCTTTCCATATGTCTATTCAAATGTCCCCTTTTATGGCACTGTATAGGTATGATGCTCCTAATTTTTTGGATTTGTTATTTGGGGACAGCAGGGTGCTTAAGGCCAAGGATACTTTGCAGGAGTGCTAGGACATTATGCGATCCTTGAAGGAAAATTTGCAAAAAGCACAAAATCAGCAGAAGCAATATGCTGATCAGCATAGGGTTGAGAGGTCTTTTGAGGTGGGAGATATGGTGTACCTCATGTTACAACCGTATAGATAGTCCTCTCTCAAGAAGAGTGGAGCAGAGAAATTGAAACCACACTACTATGGACCATTCAAAGTAATCAGCAGAGTGGGCGAAGTAGCTTATGAGTTGGAGTTGCTTGCAGACAGTAAAGTGCATAATGCATTCCATGTGTCACGCCTTAAGAAGGCATTGGGTCACAATGTGGTGCCTTCAGTAGTATTGCCACCTCTTGATGATGAGGGAAAACTTATCTTGGTTCTCGAGGCCATACTTGACTCCAGGGAGAGGGTGCTTCGTAGGAGGACTATCAGGGAGTATCTAGTGAAGTGGAGGAACCTACCTGTCGAGGATGCTTCTTGGGAAAATGAGCAGATATTGCAGCATCCAGAGCTGAAATTGCTTGAGGACAAGCAATTTTGGGAAGGGCGGACTGTAATGTCCCCTTTCTAGCATTCATAGCATGATGTTGTCGTTAGCCTATTTCCCCACAGTCCCATAGGCTAACTAGGACATTAAAGGGGCTTAGAGGCCATTTGGCCTAGACAGTTTCAGTTGCAGGTCTTTCTGAGGGGTTCTGGGGCAACTTTGGGCATACTTACTATTTATAGTAAGTCATCTTGGACATGGCCGGACATTCAGTCACAGTGGTATGTTGATGGTAATTGTTTAAAATCGACAAGAAAACTTATTTATCATTGATAAGATTTGTTATGCATTGATAAAGTCATTTTATAAAGTTAAATTTAAATATTTAACTTTATTAATGCATAGACTATAGTTTGTGGGAAATATTTAAATTAAAAGAGTTCCCTTTATTTTTATAACACATTGGAGACATAAGGTACATAAAGGGAGTTATTTTTTATCCCACATTGAGAAAACGAAGGATTGAGCTCTTGTGAGAACACTATAAAAGAAATGGAAGAGCTTTTTTTTGTATGCTTGGATGAAGATTAATGTTATGTTGCTGGATATCTAATTATCGGGTTTGGAGGACGGAATCCCTCTTTGCTAGCATTCTCTTCACTGTTGGAAGATACAGTCAAGAGGATCAATGGTGTTTTCACTTCAGGAAACACACTGGGTTTCATTTGGGGCGTTCGCATAAAGAAATTTACAAGGGTTTGAGGTGCAGATCTGAAGTTAGTTATTGCTATAGTGTTGCATGAATAGTATTTTGGTACAGTCGGCATGAACAGTATTTTGCTACAGTACGGCGTGAACAGTGTTGGTATCAAGTTTACTTATTTTTCTGACTGATTAGAAGTTTGGAGGGCTGCCGACTACATCTGCAAAATACTACAGCAACTAATTCCAGGTTTCTTCTATCAATCTTTGCATAATAATTGTTGAATACAAGTCTGAATAGTTGTTGCAGCCTTTAAGGCAGCTGTAAGTGCACATCTACATTTAAAAATTACCCTTTTATCAGTAGATTGAAAGAGTTTCCAGATTTTTCATATACTGTTGAATGTGTGCCAAGTGTTTGTGAAAATGTTATGATGTGTATTATGCATTTTAATGTCACTTCATAATTGTTTGTAAATCTACTCATTGGAAAGCAATTTATTGAGGAAATCAGCTTTATGAGTTTGCATACAAAGTGTTTGACAATATTCCTTAAGTTAAATTTCTACAAGTCAAAGTTCAAATCAGGGGAGGATATTACATCTTATATACCAAACTTGCTTCTTTAGGTGCCTTATTTCATTGTAGCCTCATCTAAGAATTTTTTTGAAACAAATATCAAGTTATCCAAAGGACCTTGAAAATAAATGAGTATTACTTATACCATTTATAGAATTATATCTAACCCCAAAGTTCAATTTCTTAGTTCTCAACAAAAGTATCATGACACTAACAAATTGCAAAGCCTATCTAGCTTTGGTTTATGAAGAAAAAACTAGGTATGGACAATATTTCCCTAAATTTACACCTATAACACTTAGAGGATCAAAAAATATCATAAATCCAAAATTTGATCTCTTCATTAAATTTACTCGACATGTTATAAAGGTTTTCAACTTTATTCATGTTACAACTGCTTAGTCATTTCCTCACAGGGCACCATTTAACTATTAGCTCCCTATAGATAAAAAAAAATGGCATGTGGACTATTAAAACATATTGCATTAAATTATTTTTTTGAAAAGGAAATAAAAGCCAAACTCATAATTTTTAAGTTATTTGCAATTTAGTCTAGAACCCTAATTAATGATGTATAGCTAGATGAGTTGAAACAAAAACATAGTTTTCTCATAGTTACTTTAACTTGGAAACCTTAGATTTGTTTCAATTGAAAGGTAACAAGTATCTCTACCTATCCTAATAGGTTTTGTACTCAGACCAATATGTACATGCATGTATAGGTTGTTATAATAATAGCATTATATTCAAAATTATACTTGTCTTCTTATTTAATTTGTTTCTTACATGATCTCTGACACACCCCAATCCTTTATGAATCTAAATTGCATATAAGCCCTTCAAAACACTATAATAATGTACTTCCATGCTTGGTAAGTTTATTTGTGACTGTTCGACTTGCATAACCAAAATTTGCAAAAAGATGCAAGTTGCAACTTTTCAAATATTTGCAAGAAATGTTGTCAAGGTGAAATTTTATGGGAATCGATACATAACATAATGTTCCATCATGAATAAAACCCTCTAATAGACACAAAACATTAAAATCTAACCAAATTATCATACATGCCCTTATTTGGTTAATTTTACAAGTTGACTTATAAACATCCTAACATAGCAATGCCATTACAACTTAGGCTTATTTGACAACCTAAGTAACCAAAAAACCCAAAAGAATTACAATTTTATCAATGGTTTTACTATGTTCCTAGATGAACTTATCTTATATTTTGGCTTCAATGGGTGCCCCTCATCAGAACTCAATAGTTATTCATGTGTATGATGAATTAGTAGTAGGATGGGTGACCTCTTGAGAAGTCCCTATGCTTCACCTTTGTGAGAACCAGCTAGATTCAATGAGAGTTAAGTGTTCTATTTATTATCTTGAGAGACAAGGTCCTACAAATCACTACTCATGAAAAATGGGTCAATTAATTTGACTTGTAAACCAAACAACTTAATCTTGATCGCAATAAAAAAAATTTACTTTCTTTGAAAAATGTCTCTTACATTTTCCATATCATAGGTAATATTTCATAAAATCACAATGGAAATGAATTATCTCTCTCAAAACATAAAATCTTTACTGAATTATAAGTATTGACAAAGTGTATTGTTACTCAATTTTTCTCATTTATTTATACGATAATAGATAGAATAGATTAAAAAAAAATTATGTTAAAAATATGTTTTACTTTCTATTAATTCAAATTTAGAAAACTAAACATTTTATTTAATAAATTTTAAAATATTTTTACTCAATTTTATATAATATAGGTTCATTTTTAAAACAAGGGTTGCAACCTAGTTCCTACCTCATGTTGGGAGAAACATGATACATTTCTACATTATATTTATGAAAAATGTTAATTCGAATAGTTTAGTTGTAAATATATTATTATTATTTAATTGTTGTAGAAGAAAGACATTAGTTCACACAACAAAAGGTGTACCAATAAAGAGAAAAAATATAAAATACTTTATGCAGATAATAATTTTTAAAAATTGATTATTGTTAGTAATGTTTGGAATGTATTGCTAAGAATTTGTAAGTACATATTTTATTCATAATTTTAGTAAAATTGAAGTCCCATATGTATTGAATTCTATTTTGACTTTATAATTTTTTAAAAAAATATATAAAGAAATTCCCATCATCCAATTTTTAGATTTTGATGTATTTTTAGTTTATATTCAAGGTATTCTCTTTTATTTGTAATTTTCATTTTGTCTTTTTTTAACTCTCCATTGCAAAAGCATTTTTATTTAAGATCTCTTTAGATCCTTCTAATCGAATCGAATATTGATCGAAAGCTATTAATTTTACATTAAGACTTTTATTACAAACAAAATTGTTTATTAATAACTTGTCTATCACTCTCATGTAAAAAAATAAAAATTAGAGCAAATATTTTCTTAATTTAACTTAATATATTTTCACTTACCTATTGCACACCGAAGTGTCATATTTTGTCATATCTAACTTCGAACTTCCATTGCAAATAATAATATTGATAACTAACATGTTTTATACTGTTACACTTATCATCTTTTATGTTAGGACTCTTTTAAATAACAATTAAATCTCTTGCAAACATTGTTTCTTCGAAATTACATATTATACTGGAAGAGACGCGCCTCTCGTATGAACCTGTTTTGGTTGTCTTGTGTGGCCAACATTGGGTTGCATTATATACACGTAAAAAGGTGGAGACCTTTGGTAGCAATTTCTCTCTATAAGACCAATTTATTTCTAGAAGACGAGCCGTGTACTAGAAGCAGAATCAAGACCCTCATTGGCTCTCATAAGGCGCCCATGAAAAGCTTGGCGAAAGAGCTGAAAAGTGCTGCAATAACGTCAGCTCAAATATACTGCTACACGTGCATTTTATTACCATTTCCTCCTCCACACGTTGGGAAGCCCTTTACCACCACAACCAATCTCTATCAGCGAGATCGACGAGCTCGTCCTCAGTGTCAATGGAGGGGTTGCACACTACTACATACAACAGTATTAAAGACGATAGTTAAAGACAAAATATAAATAGTGTCTTTAACATATTTTTTATATTTAAATAATTTTTTTCATTTTTTAATTGTTTTAAATAAAGACAATAGGTAAAGTGAGAGTTTTCCTAATATGATTGATCATTATCTTTCCAAAACTTTGGGCACTTGACTCAGTTTCGGCATTGTCAAAAGGGCTTCATCGACATTCCGAACAGGGCATCAGCAGCTCTTCGCACAGAGGCAAAAGGATTGATGATGGATATGACTGCAACTCAAGACGAGTTATGCGTGATTTATGTCATGTTTTGTATTCTCATCTATCATGCCCTAGTCATCAGCGTCTTCAATGGGAACGATCTACACAATAAACATGTATTTAAATACCCTAAAGATCTCTTGTTTGTTTAATATATTGGGCTCGGTTTCCTCTGTATTTGCATTAGATTTTTTTGGTTTGTAATTAATCTGCTCCTCCAGATTTTGGGTTTTCAATCTCACAGAAAAAGAATGCATGGGCTGGAAATCGTCGACTGCTCAGAGCCTGGACAATCTCAAATGCAGTTTTTTGGCTCAAACACAGTTTGTTGAGGTAAGACATAGCTAGTTGTCATGGCTGCTTAAACTCTCACATTGGTTTTTTTAATTTTTATGCCCTGCCATGGGCTATCCTGACCATTTAGTGTTTTCATTAACATTGTATGTGTTACATTGTTTTTCCCTATTGTGACATGGTCTGTTACCTTTTAACTCTGAATACCATGGATCCTCCTAGGGTTTGGACTCTTTAAGCATTTTCATGTGGACTCTTCATGGTAAGTAGAAATTCTAGCACATGCTCTCTGATGATGGTCACATTTGGTTGTTGTTCTTGACCCCCTATTTTGGATCCCTCCTCTACACCTATCACTGAACCCCTTCTGTAGTGAGGACTTTCCACACTTGGAATATCAAAAAGAAGTGGTTGTTGCATTGTCATAGAAAAATCGAGCCTTGGGACCTTCCCTAGAGATACGGTAATGATAGTATTCTCAGTGATCTAGGCTGCAAGCCTATATGTAAATTTTTTATTCGTGGGGCCTGCAAAATTGATCCTGAAAACAAGAGCCCCATCAATATTCCAAATGAATGGCCCATTGCTTACAAGGGCTAGAATGTCATAAAGTTCTAAAGGAGGGCAGATCACGTCAATTAGGTATTGAGCAGCGAGGGCCAATTTCTGATTAGACCTCGAAACTCCACATGGTACCAATGGAACTCCTTTCCTTGCCCTTCTATTAGATCCCACTCCTTATTGAAATAATTTCCTTCGCCATCAAATTTATAAACACTTGTCTTGACGGTGCCTAGGAAATGTGTGGTGTGTATGTCTCTCTTTTTACTAACCATGGGAGTCTCCATGTCATTCTCCTCTGCATCAGTGCTAGTTTCTTCAACATTTGGTGAATCCGTAGCTCTTTGACCTAAAATCTGGGTAATTCAAAAACAAAAATGTTTCAAAGAAAAAACCTAAACTAGGTGTCAATAAATCCAAAATCCAAAATTGGAGCAATGAAATCAGCCAAAGTGAGCTATAATTCACGTTGGTATTCCTAATTCAACCTGAATATGAATGCTTCTAACATTGAATCATCCATAATCCTAACTCGGTGTGTTTGAATTTAAAAAGAAATCCAACAAATGAACAGAAAACCAAAGAGAGATGTAACTGGTATAGACAAAATCACACAATGAACTACAAAGAATCCTCACTGGGTATGAAACAAATTCAAAACAGAGAAACACAAAGGTCCTTGCAAAAACAACCTAGTTGGGTATGGATTAATTCTCCAAAAAGCGTATAAACTTTCTCATGGTCATACCATAATTGAGGGATCGTTAGCTATTATGGCTCATCCATTAGTCTAAAATGTCTGATTTGGCAACTCAAGTTGCTGCAATGAGTGAATTAATTAATGTAGGATGAGAGGCAGCATCATTTTCGGTGTAGGTAAGAAGAGTTGAATTGAAATTTATGGTACCCTAGCACTTTCCTCTCTGCTTCCTGCCATCCATCTATTTGTTCTTTTTGAGTTTTGACCAATTCAATGGTGTTTGGTCCTATTGGTAAGAATTGTGTTCTGTTTAAAACTTTTGTTCCTTATTTTATGGTGGGAGTCATGTATTCTCCAGAACTCTTGTATCTAATTTAGTAGAAAGATGTAAAGTTAACAACATGGATTGTGGAAGCATGAAATCTTTCAACAGTAATATTAGGCTAATAAAATTTGTTGTTGACTTGCCGTTACTTTTTCCAAGAGGTGTCAATTACTGCAAGTAGTCAAGCCCAATTTTTCTGGCTCCTACTATTTTACTTGAGCTATGCATCAAGGTCAGTATAGATATACAAAATCTAGATTTTGTAAAGGTAGCAACATGTGTTGTAGCAAGAACTAAAGAACATAAGAAGGCATCCATACGAAAATTCACAAAGGTATTACAACATGCAACAAAAATTCAGCTGTTGCTTATTTGATTATGTACTCTAGTGGGCTGCAAATAAGATACCAATGCATTCTTATGTCTGACTATAGAATGTTGCAAACCTCTTTAGTGTATAATTGGTATTGATATTTTTTGTTAGTCAAAAGTTTAAGTCATTGAATAGTTAATATCATACTATTTCAGTGCTTTTATGTTCCCATGTTCATTCCCATTAGATCTACTAGAAGCAACAAGGAGGCTAAAGATAACTTAAACTTTTGGATATTGCATGAAAAATATTAATAAGGTGCTAGCCAAAAGATTAAGTAGGATTTGTGAGAGGAGTATGAGTTGAATAGGTGAACCTTGTTGTATGTGGATTATGTTTGGATAACTGCCAAGGGATTCATGAGACAAGCCAAAAGATGTAAGAAGTGTTGCACGAAAATAGATAGGAACACAAATTTCTTAATTAGTTAACTAACAATGTTATTTGTGAAATAACTAAACACAAAATTAACAATACTAACTAGGAATTAATTCACAATAAATCAATTGAAGACTGAAGGTTTTAGTCCTAAATCTGACTTAATTGCTGATAGAATCTTTATTTCCTTACTCCTTGTTTGTAAAGACTCCATTTCATACTTGGATTAACAAAGAAAAATTATAAGCTCTCCCCTCTTGAGACTTCTTGTCCCCTAGCAAGACAGGGTTGGGTTGTTGAGGATATCAGTCCACTTCTAAGTGACAGTCTTTTCTAATTATGGAAGACCTTCCATTGCCATGCCTACTGGTGTAAGAGATTACATTTTTAAACAATGATAACTCTATTTTGTCATATAACAGTTGTAACCAAAATATTATTTTACTTTGCAAAGTGTGATAAAAAATTATAGTGTAAGAGAAACTATCTCTGTAGTTTGCATTTGAATACATTAGCACAAAATCAAGCTATAAACATAACCATAGTTGGTTTGCACTATCGGGTGTTTTTCTTTATTCCCAAAAAACTGAGAGCTATGAGCAGAGGTTTCTACTAAATCACAATTCTTCCATTTTACATGCTTTAATAGAACATTTAATGTCCTAATCCTATGCCAAATAGAAGTCTAAGTCAAATTTAAGGAGATAGATAATGGTTTCATCAATCTATGGAATGTCCCTTGTTCTTAAAGATTTGAGACTACCAAATAATTTCCCTCCTTGAACTATTTCCTCTGAATAAGAAATCTAATAATACTGTTTCACCAATCCAAGATCGTTATCTCCCAAAGTAATAAGCAAGATAATTTTATCTATATATGTGTACTTGACAAAAGGTATTATCTCATCTATACTTGATACAAGTGATATCACTTCTATAATGACTGTCCTAATGTTCCATATACCTTTGGCCTCCTCTCATTTCTTAATGGAGGATATATTATAATGTTCCTCTATATGTATAATGATGAATTGGTAGTTCTGATCCATTGTTTGAGAATATGGATGTATAGGATGTTAATATTGCTTATAGTGGGATGTTGCGATTTCCAATGTGTAGTAATATTCTTGCATCAAGAGTATGATGTTGTCTGAAAGTAGATGGTTTGTGCGTTTTGGATAATAGCTTTCTTTGGTGATTATTTGAAGTTGCATCTTCTAGTATATTGATGGTACCCTATTAATGCTATGAGATATTGATCATGAGTTTAATGCTGGAAAATATATAATGATGACCATTCATTGTTTACGACTATGGAAACCTAAAAGAATCCATTCTTTATCATTATCCAATACTGCTTTTCATTACAGCTCATAAACCCTTAATACTGCTATATCTATAATGTCATATCATTTCCTTTCTACCATTCATTATCTTTTATGCCCCTACGGCAATGATCAGATCTGTTCTATATTTGATCATGATGAGTGCTTGATGTTTTATTCTTATCAATTCTGAAAAGTCTTTCCCTTCATCTGTATGCCAATTCTCACATTTCGAGTTCCCTTGAACTATAGTTTATCCAGTCACTAGTATAGAAGTATGGCTTCTATAATCACTATCAAATATCATTTCATTTGCTTCTTTTGTCAACTCTATATGATTCTTTCTGATACTATTATGGGTGTTGCTTGTGTTCGGTTTTGCCTATAAAATGTTTTTGAGCTTTAATGATTATTACTATGACTCTGTATATACGGGGCCTTGTCTTCACTTCGTTTAAATGCCTATGATTCTCAGATTCAAGGGTGATCATTGGCTAGAGTTTGTCATCGCTCAGGGAGGTGCTGACATGATTTGATTCACTGGATTAAGTATCATGTCTATGTGTTCATCTCTATTTCGGTTTTGTGTCAAGATACGAATACCTATATGGTTTTACTTTGTATGCTGACTGAAGAGTCTATAGATATAATTAAAGGTTCTTTCTCCTGAATTGTCACTTTTATAAGCTGGTGTCTTGTCAAGTATTACTAGTTCGGATATACTTGTCCTTGTTTACTTTTCTATTTCAGTGGGAAAATATTGTATTTTATTTTTTTATATTCTCCTTATATGTCTTTTCTAATTCTTTCTTATATCTATCAATTGTTGCATATCAGTCCTTAATCCCTGACTACAAGACCAACTATTATATGGTAAGCTTCTAAAAATCTCCTCCAATCTATCTGCGATATCCTCCTTTTTTTGCCCTTTCCTCATTCTCCTTAATCTACCATATAAATATCCAGATAGATAATGATTTGTCAACTATTGTGGCCATTCTCTATAGTCACATTATTATAATTATTTAATATTTAACATGTACTAATCATATATTTAATGAGAATATAATATTATGTGATCAAATAACTAACATTATTTTATCGAGTCGATGGACCAATAGCAACATCTAAGGCAGAGGCAGATCTCGTTCATTATGTCAATTATGCGGTAGCTTCTGATCTTGATCTTGGTCATGCTGTAGATTACGCCATTGATTCTATTGCTTACGCAAATTAGTTAAAGCAAACGTTTATCTTGTTTCCTATAGAATAGTAGGGCAGTAGTTGTTTAAGCCATTCATTATGTTCTTTATTTTGATCTTGATCTACCATCCTCAGTAGTTGAACGAGGGTCCTGCAGCAGCATACCTAGTAGCATATCTAGGAGCACATCTTATAGTAGCATTTTACCCTATTCTAAGTTTTGGTACATAGTCCTAGCTAGTAGCATGGACCATAGCATACCTTTGCACCATCTCGAGATCCAGCATCAGCAGCTTGACTAGCATACCTTATGAGGACTAGTGATTGAGATCTATACCTTCTGCCATGATGCTATTCCAAAAAGATGCTGATCTTTGTGATCTAGACCTATAGTTAGTAATAGCAGAGCTAGAAGCACTAGAGGCAGCATAGATAGTAGATCCAGTCAAAGCAAGGATGTATGAACCAATATATTCAGTAGTTGGTGACGTATATGGCTATTCTATTATAATAATAATATGTGAAATACAATCTTTTTGTCTTTATATTTAATTTTATTATTATATAATAATATTAAATTAATCGTTTTTATATATATTAATGAAATATACTTCTTCATTATAAATTAATAAAATATATTATAGTTTATTATTTTATTTTATTTACTAAATAATTATTTACTATTATTAGGTTTTATTAAACATAGAATAAATAATTATATCTAAATATCTATTTATTCATTTTTTTAATTGTATATTAACTCTATTATTGTTCAAATCAATCTTAGAAATGGGGACATTGCAATCTACCTAAATTTTCAATTACAATACATAACCAACCTCCAACTGGACTTTGACCTCAATAGAGAAAGAAATTTGCAAAATTTCTCATCTTTAGGAAAGAGAGGAGAAGAGTACCAGCTTCTAACTTGAGTGAATAATGTACATGGGTCTTTAAAATCTACGAAAACCCTACTAAAATCTCCAACAAAATTTTATGACATCTCTTTCATAAGATTTGGGATGCCAATCTATGTATTTTGGCCAATGAGAATAATATCTATCTTTCATAGGCTAAGGAAAATGCCAATAATGACCTTCCAAGTTACCATATTCCCATACCTTGGGTCTAGGTTCTCTGTAATAGTAAGGAACCTCCCATTTTAGCTGAGCTCTTATATTTGGTAGGTCCCAATAATATGCAAGATATTGGCACCTATAAATAGGGCTCCTTGTTGGAGCAGTATAATTGGATTCAAATAGCTGGAAATTATTGAGTTTAAATTATCAATATTTATCTACAAAGATGAGAACATTTCCAAATGTCATTTTCAACAAAGTCCATTCTTCATATTTATTCAGTGTGTTTTGTCAATCCTTTAATTGATCACATGCTACAAACATCATTCCTATTGAAAAATCCCATAAAACTAAGTTTGATCTAGGAATTTGTTAACCAATATCCTCATACTATGTTATGACTTCCATCATTGACATTGACATCTACTAAGGCATTTACCAATCACAACATCTAAAAACTCCTTACTTCTATGCTTTGATAGGTGTTCCTACCCTTCTCATGCCTCTTCCATAGACTAAATTTTTTTTCTAGGCACAGGAAGTGAGTATGCTGGCAAAGATGAATTTTGTGCATAACTAGTGGTCACCGTATCTGATTGAGAAATACTAGCATGGGCTGCATTTTCTCTCAACATTACAATGCATCTCAACATTTTTGTTTATAATTTATCCTTCAATCTAAACACCCCATGAGACCACATTTTTGTAAGATTTAGTCAAGGTTAATGTATCTCGCCTAATGTTTCATTGCTCCACAAACATACTTGCCAAGAATCAGGTCTATCAAAAAGTAAAGAGATGGGTTTCTTTTAAAACTATGTTGTACTTAATTATTTTATACATCCATTGCAAGCACAACATTTGAAATCTGAACGACACCTTTGAAGCATTGAATGAAAGTGCATTTCTGTCTGACAAAAACCCCCTCAAGAATGTCAATATCAAAGATGAATCAAACCTTAAAGAACATACTTCAACTATGGCTAGCAAGGTCAAAGTTATTAGCTATATTTTAATTTTCTTTGACAAAATTTGTTGTTGAGTATTTTTTAACTTATCATTCACTGTTGTTGTTATAATGGAAGAATAATTGGTCATTCTATTGAAAACATTTAGGTGTCAAAAATTTTGTTGAAGGCTTCCCTGGTTCTTTTCCTTAAATCGATTTCATCATAGTATTTTAATTCTAGAGAAAATGATAAACTGCTAATTACCTCTCTGTGCTAATATGCCTAATGGCTTATGAATATGTTTAAAGCATAAAGTTTATAGCTAGATTTGACCTCCAATTTCCTCACAGGACACATTCCTATAGCTCTAGGAAACCTAAAAAGCATGGATTTTATTGCTATTAGCAACCACAAATTTACTTGTAGGCTTCCCCCTTTGCTGGTTACCTTATAAACCCTCCAATACTTTACAACAGAAAACAATCCTTTACTAGCTGATTTCGGGAGCCTCAGAAGGTGTCAAGAGCTGAGGCTTGCTAATTCAGTGTATAGTGGTCTGATCTTTGTGAGTTATGGAAAACTTTTGAATCTTAGCTCTTTGTCTTTGGAGAATGACATGATCTCTGGCTGCATTCCTCCTAGTGTAGGAAATCTTTCTCACATTTACCACCTCAATCTAACTGGAAGCATGTTGTATGGGCCTATACCTTTCACTAGAGAATTCTTGAATACATTTATATAAAATTTTCATAATTGAGTTACATCATATCATTTTAAAGTATTGCTAATGGAATCAAGTGTAAAAGTAGCTCAAAAAAAGGACAAAAACCACAATAGGTACACAAATTTAGGACCTCATTGTAGAGCAGAATTTCATTCTTTAAAATAGTTATCAACCAAGATTTGGAGAATTGTGTATTAGTTGACTGAATGCCAGACACATCAAAACACTGTCAAGTTCTGTAGCACTTTAAACCATTGCATAAGAAACCAGCTCAAAAGCTTTGACTAAATAGAGGATTATGTGAAAAAATGCTGGTATATGGGTGTAATGACTGAACAGAGGATTCTGTGAAAAAATGTTGGTATATGGGTGTAATGAATGAACAGAGGATTCTATGAAAAAATGCTAGTACATGGCTGTAATAGCTTGAGGTCTAATAATTCCTTTGATAGTGGAGCATAATGGTAATGGAGATGCAAAAATAGTGGAGGAGCAGTCCCCAGTTGAGGAGGTTGCCTTGACAGTTCTGTAAGTGATGATTCTTCTTTGCCTGTCATGACTTTTCCAATGTGGACCTTGGAATCCTTCCTTGTATTTTTATCATGTTCTTCAACACTTTATTTTCCTATAGAACCCAGCTGCTCATTGTATCAGCAATTTTTGCACAAATTGTTATTATACTTACTGAAAGATTCATGGAAGTTGTTCTTCTAGAGAGGCCATAGAGGGTATATTGTTAGGAATTGTTTATTATTAGGCAATACTTGAAGTTTTTGCTAGCATTTAATGTTATTGAAACTTATAAGAGAACATGCTAAAGATTACCAGTTGGAATAATTAATCTATAAAAATATTGGCACAACTTGTTTCAGGTTTCAAATTGGTTTATAAATGCCAAAGTTAGGCTATGGAAGCCAATTGTAGAAGATGTGTATCTACAAGAATTAAAGGAGACATCTGATATGAATGCCTCTACCAAAAAGATAAAGAAAATCAGTCAAGGAAAAAAATTGAAAGTCCAGTGGGAGATGAAAAGAAAATGAACAAAAATGGAAAGATGATGTTGGATTGAGGGGTGTAATATGATAAGAAATCTTCTTTTGAATGTGAAGGTTCCAAAGTTGATGATGGTGGAAGCATGCCACAGACTGGTCAGGAAAGTAGTGGTACAGCCCTAAGCATACCTCTAGAATCACAGTTTCATTCAGGGGATAAGTTTATGGCACAAGAGAATTAGATATGAGCATGAATAAAAGGAGAATTAATGTTGATTCCCTATCTTCTATAAATATAGGACCAACCATTAGGGTTGACAAAAAAATTCTTGATGAAACACATGGGTGCATTAATTTTGAACAAGGCATGAAGAGATTTAGACCTGATTTGGATGGCAAGAAGTTTCAAGAATATGATAATACAATTAATTTAACTTACAATCATGAATCTGCTGGAATGGGTGGCAATTATTCCCACGAAGATTTAACTCCTAGACAAATAGGAAGCCATGGAGGTGTGTCTCTAACCTTAGGTGTGCGTCACAATGAAGGCCAAGAAAAGTGAACAATGCCTTTATTTATGTAGAGATGATTCTGTGGTGGACACTAATTACCATTTTAATATACACCACCATGGTAATGATCAAGGCTATGGAAATCATGGTTTTGATACCCAACATTCAGTTCAAAAAAATGTGGAAAGTCAGCTCTTGCACGATTTTGTGGGTTAGTAAGTCGTATAATTACATAAAATTTAACCTAGTTATTTTTATTATTGCAAAAAATTAGATTAGAAAGAGATTTGACCACCTTATTGATCCTGACATTTCTGCACACTTCAAATCATGTCTAATAGGTGAGAGTCATGCCTTGTATATATTATAATCCTCTATATCTAATACCCATTTATTGTCCCTATCCATTACTCTATTCTGATGGGTAAATTGAAAGGGTTGGGTCTGGTTTTGCATGGCAACCTTGTTTCCCATGTATGATAATCTTCTAGTTGAGCATGTGTCAGTGAAGGAACTGATTTAATAAGTTAGTTACAAATTGCAAGCTATAGTGTAATTGGAAACTAGTCTGAAGCCATACTTAATGTAAATTTATTTTCCCTACATGCTTCATTTTTTTAATTTGATCTACTAAGTTGGATATCTACTTTCCGACATAGAAAGTAGAGAATGCTTTGCCATTACATAAAATGACAATTTTTTTGATTA
Source organism: Cupressus sempervirens (assembly GCA_028749045.1). Taxonomy (NCBI): domain Eukaryota; kingdom Viridiplantae; phylum Streptophyta; class Pinopsida; order Cupressales; family Cupressaceae; genus Cupressus; species Cupressus sempervirens. The sequence continues at coordinate 673,194,963 of CM053783.1, read as the reverse complement.
GGTAAAATATTTTTTATGTTTTGAATCCAAAAATTAAGCAATAATTTTAAGACCGAGACTTATTCCCTCGTGTTGACTAGTGCCTAGTTTTTGCAAGGTTGTTAGAAAGCTGAAATTGCTAATTTTGCATATAAAAGTACCACTTCCAATATTTTGGGTAAGTGCTATTTTGAAATGGATTATGTATTTTCATATATTTCAATGCCTATTTATATAATGATCCTAATTGGCATTCATGCACTTTTCTTTGTAGCCTTCTATTTAGATATATTCTTGGCATCTGTACAACATGGCAGAACATGTACTTTTTGTTTCTTTTTGTTCCTACATTATCATTTTTAATGATATAAAACATTCACCTAAGCTTGACTAGGTAGCATATGTATAAATTGATATATTTATAATTGTTTTCTAATTTCTTGTTGGTAGATTGCTAATTCTCTTCCTACGAGGCCTCTTCTATATTTTAAAAACCATGGGTGTTGACATTACTAACATTCATCTCCAAGGTATGATCATTTGTTACCCAACCAGAGCATTAAAAATATTACCCTTTGTTAGATGAGTAAGGTCATTTCCTTGTGATAGAATAGTACCCATTATCCTCATAGGAATACAATCCACATAGAGACATGGTTCCTATTCCAAGCTTCCTTAGTGTTACTGATGTATTTACTGGTCTATTTAAGTACATTGTCATTATTTATTATGTTCATTGTACTAGAAACATTTTAATTGTATATAGTGTTGTGATCACCATAAAGGCCCTTTGTTTCTTTGTTTCTCCTTTCAAAATTGACACTCTAGCATTCATCTTCTTTCTAGTTATTTGTTCTACTGTTATTTATAATTTGTGCATTATATTTATGGGCTTCTCCATTTATGAGAAACTTTAATTGATTAGTTATATTATATTCTTAGACATCTTTTTTAATATTTTTTTTCAGGCATTTAGAGGAAAATGAAGAACATGATCTACTTATTGTTCGGTTAAGATGCATCTGCATATGGTCTTAAATTGGATATGGCATGAAAAGAATAGTACAACTTCAACACATTCAAAAATGAAGCATTTTAGATTTCACCTTTAATTTCAATTGATTTTCTTTATCATCTTTTTTAGAATGTATCGTTATGTCCTCTTTAAGTGCTTACATACATATTTCCACCACTTACAGTAAAAATGATTATATTTTTGGAAAGTATATGATGTTAAATATAAATGATTTGTTCTCAATGGTTTCTTATTTCATTTACAGCTACCAATGTTTCTCTTAAAAGTCTATTCTTTGTCTACATAACTTTGGGTCCACCACACTTTTTTAGAATTTTTCTTGGGATCGAACATGACAATGTAGGTGTTCTATTATATTTTGCTGAAGAAATACTACCTCACTTTGCACTTGGAATAGAGGGTAAACTATCTTATTCTAATTTTTCATTCTCTTATATAATTTTGAGAGACTTGTGGGTGAATTGGGTAAGATAATCTACTCTATTGAACTCATGAATTCAACAATTGGGTATATTTAGTACAAAGTTCTATTGATGTAATTGTGCACAATTACATTATTAGCAAAGTGCCCTTAATGAGAAATCATTTCAACTCGCTGCTACCACTAACTAGTGTTCAGGTACATCGTATCAATTTTCCTATTACATTATTATTCAGACTGCTACATCTAAAATGCAAATATTGGTGTTATGTAGGTCTCAAGCATTTTCTGAAGATATTGCAAATAGTACTATTTAATATATAAAAGCAAGATTACTTGATGAAAGAGCAACATCTAGAGCTGAAAATGAAGGTAGTGAGAAAAATGCTAAGAGGGTTAGGAAATTTCATTTTTCTAAATTACTGTCAAACTCTTTTTCAGATTTCATGCTTGTAGACACCCTGGTTTCATCATGGCCATAATATTGGATGAAGATTCAAGGAGGCTTCCAAGAGATCAGAATTTTGGTAATAATATCATCTTTAATCAAATACAAATATGTAGACTATCTTGAAACTATAAGTAGAAAAATTTAGGATGCCTTTCTTCAATTTATTTCATATTCAGAGACTTTAATCAAATACAGCATAGGCAACATCAACAAATTAAAAGAAAAAGAAAATATGTGGTAGGTTTCTTTATTCACTTTCATACTCATTAATATTTTCTTTCTTACCAGATCTGTGATGTGGTAGCTGTAGCTAGGCTTCTGAATGCCACCTTAGTCAACTGTCATTGCCTTGTTTTATTCCTATTATGAATCCCTTTCTTAGCTAACATTACTGTTAAACCAAATTTAGACAAGCTTTTCAGCTTGCTATTTAGTTTCTGAATTCTACTGTGTACGATGCTGCTAGTTTTCTGTTAGCTAAACTAAAGAGCTCACAAATTTCAATGCAAGAGAATGCACACATATTGAGGGAGGGCTCAAGTATAAATTTCTCGAGTTCACCATTTTGGCAAAAAATAGTAACAGTTGGCTCACATTTTTGAAGAAGGGTTCAACAAGTGACATTTTCAGATAACATATGTTGGATGGAGCATAAAAACAATTTGTCTTAATTCAAGTTTTCATAATGTTCTTAATGCACAAGTTGTCGATTGTCTATGGAAATTTGAGTAGACATGATTTTGGCTGATTCTCATTACCATTTCAAATGGTGGCAAAGCCCTTCACAACTACCAATGTGAGAGAACACACTATTCCACAGATCATGATAGATAAAACAGATTGTGGAGACTATATTTGGTAAGAATCCATAGGAATTGCGTAGTATGATGAAACAAAAATGAAACACTGATTCTTGGGAAGTATGATTGGACTATTGAGGGGTGCGACTAAAAATATTTCTCTCACAAATAAAAGCATTTTCATTCAGATATCTTATGTGATCATCTATTCCATTTCTATTATTTGAAAATCAAGCATGCTCTGGAAAATCCCACCAATGTATTTCATCACTCAATTCTCGCAGGCACAAAATGCTAGGTTTTGTGATATAAGCATGTTTCTTAACAGTGTCACAATATCCCCAACGAGTGCTGAATATGGAGAAAAAGTTGTGCAGGGTAGAATTTTCCTTGAAGATGTGAAGCTTAACAAATTGTAGTGTTGTGTGCTTGCAAATTATGTTTCTACATGTTCTTCATCTGCTATGAGATGTTCTTCATCTTGTTTATCTTGTACAATGCTTTTATTAGATTTATTCCAATTCATTAGAGCATATTTAATATTATAGAACTATATCATGCAAGATAACCATTTGGTTGCATGGAATTGAGAGTTTGTAGTGAACTCTCTTTAATGTGTTTCTAGGTGATGATATTTAACTGATAGTTTCTGATTAATTGAAATTGTATTTCCCTGATAAAGGGAACATCTTTCTATAATGTTTTACCCTGTCATTTTTGTTTTTAAGGCTAGTTTGACACTTTTCTGGGTTTTGCATAATCGATGAAAGGATGCCTCACAGCAGCTGTGGCAGCCAAAACAATCAACACAGGGATGAATGCACAGGAAGACCTCAATAAATATGAAATTGAAACACATGGTCACTTTGGCATTGGGTTTGCAAAACATTTTGGTTCTGCAGATTTAAAGGCAAATGAAGGTAGAGCCTACATATGTCTGCCAATGGTTTGATTGGTTATTTGGTTTTGTTTCACATACATATTATCAATTGTAACATATGTAGGCAGAAATTCTATTGTTGTTGAATTCTTTTTTATTTATATACTTACAACATAGTGTAATTCACATATTCGATAGTGGAAGTTGAACTAGTTTTATGTATCACGATTTTCTTTCTCAAGTATCCAATATGGAGGAAACATATATCAAGGAAGCATTTTTATGCTGTTTCCAGTTGTCTTTGAAAACTTAGTTTGTGAGAATTTTGAAATTATATGTAATTGAATACTACTAGCTCTTCTAAACTTGTGTTTATATATTTTCTTGCCAATTTTAACCAACTCCAGGAGAGGAGATAAAATAATGATAAGTTTATTCAAATTTTTTTTTTGTCTCAGGTAATCGGTTCATTCAAATGAGAATTTCAAGTGAGATGGTTTCCATTTATTCATTCATCTTTGATTTATTTGAGAAATTGCAAGCTCCATCATCTGTCTTTGAAACTTTTAGTGTTGTACTACGAACCAAAAAAAAAGACTCGTTTTATAATTTACTTATTTGTACTCCATATTTCTTATAAGAAATGGTATGAAAAATAGTGCCATTTGGTTAGAAATAGTCCCTTCTAGGTCTATACATGGCATCTGTGAAAAAGGGCAGGTGAATAAACTTGAACCTTTAACATACTAATTTTAAATATGGTATCTTACTATCAAAACTACATTATATGAGAAAGATTTATCTTGCATCACTTTAACACAATGTTTCTCTAATGTTTCTCTTCAAGAGTTAAATTTATAGCCACCAGTTCCACTATATACATCACCTCCTAATCAAGTTGAATCTGCATTGAAATGTGTGTACACCACAATAAAAAAATAGACTTAGGGAAAAGGAATGGGAGCTTCTGATTACAATTTTTCCTGATAAAAATGGTCCTTTATATGGTATATGTCATCAACTATGTATTCTTTTACTATTGGTCCAAGTAGGCGGTCATGATATATGGGGTGAAGACATGGAAAGTTGAGTTTTGATTTCTGTCGTTATGCTTTCTCGAGGAGAACTGAAAAGGATATGCAAGACTGACCCCACCATAGTTTCTCAATGTTGTTTATCTAAACATGTAAAGAAGAAGAGAAAATAGCACATGGAAACTGCATCTCTCAAGATTAATGTTAAGGTGAACAGTGTGATATGTTGTAAATTTTGATGGATGTTTGTTTGAACTACAGATATGCAAAATAAATTCTATGTTTTCTATATTGCATGAACTCATTCCCATGGAAGTTATAATTTTGTCATAATCAATTTTATATGGTGGGATTGGTTATAGGTGGGTGGAAGGAACACTATTCTTGCAGATGCTCTATAGAGGAGGATATCTCTTGTCACTGATGTTCCAACTATAATATTTTGAGTAGATGTAGCTTGCCCTCACCTTGGAGATGACACAAGTCCTTCCATAGCAGCTATAAAAAAATAAAGCTACCCTCTTTAAGTTAGTTCATGGATGTTTTGTATCTTTTAATTTCTTTCACTTAATTTATTTTAAGTGTTAACAATTGGCATGTATGCTTCTTCCCATAGAGATGAAAAAAGGGGAGATATCAATGGATTTCCTCATGATTTCTAATGATTCACATTAAGTAAAATTTTCATTTAATCTTTGTCACATCTTATTTAAATTCGATGTGCTGGATGTCAAACCAGGTCATGACTTCCCAAGATTGGCCAGAAGTCATAAAGTATATGGGTCTCACTTTTTCTCAATCACATCATCAAGAGATGATTAAAGACCTTTATGAGGTTGTCCAAGATTCTAAAGGAAGACGTGTTGCTAGTGGCATGATAACGTATACTTAAAATATACTTCAAATATTAAACTAATCTAACTAGATTTTTTGTAGTGAGTATCAAAAGTATAGATCTAGGACTTGGTATGGTATCTTTCTACTTCTAACTTTTTAATTATGAGGGTTTCTTTTAAAAGACTTTTTTAGCATCTCCATGAAAGGGTTTGTGAAAAATCAATATGATGAATAGTTGACATGCAATTTATGCAATGCAGGTGTTTGAATTGCTTAGTGAAGGCAAGCTTTTGGATCTTGTGGATCCAAAATTTGGAGATAATTATTGTGTAGAAGGTTTTAAGAATTATTCAAGTGGCCCTCTATACACTCAAGGAATGAGTTCTTCCCGACCATCAATGAGCCCGACATTTTAAATGCTATCGAGGGAGGCTTCCATTGAGGATGTATGTAGAATGAGCATTGAAGATTCCATAGCTGGAGTTTCACTACTCTCATCAAGGACAAAAGCCATTTAGACCACTTGCCCTTACTTGAACTCTTATGGTTCTTCAATCACTTGTCAAAAATGTGGTGGGCTCTATGCTTCTTTAATCACTTGTCAACTATTTTTTCTCATTAGAGAAAAGAATATGCTCCTATCAACTCTTTATTGTGTGTACATAAATGTGTAACTGCTAGTGTTTAATTTTGTGTTCCTTTTGTGGATTATCTCCCACATTATTTTGTAAGACAAGATTGATAATAAATGAAAAATAAATATAATTTTTTTATTTGAGTTAGTTTTTTACTATTTTGTTTAGTGCTTTGCAAGAATTAAACATTGGAAATAATTATAGTAAATATTAAGTGTTAAAAATTATATATAATTAAATTGTTTATTTTTTATTACATTCGTTAATAAAGGTGATATTAAAAAAAATGTCATCTCTCTAACTAATCTTTCTAGATAAAGACACAAGTGAAATTGTCTCTACAAGAGAATAAATAGCCTGGTTTTATATCATCTTTAAGAGACTGATTAAAGATGATAAGTAAAGGTTTTATATTTTCTATAAGAGAATAATTAAAGACAATAAGTAAAGGTTTTATATCGTCTTTAAGAGAACAATTAACAACAATAATAAAGACATTGAATTAAAGACGATATTTACGACAATAAACAACTTTTATTTCATCTCAAATAAAGACAATTGACTCAACAATTATCTCTATAATCGTCTTTAACCCCAACTCTATGTAGTAGTGTTGGTAAGCCGACGGATCATGGCCCTTGCTCTACTTGTGAGGAAGAATTTCAGTCAAATCAAGAGATGCTGCCTTGTGGACACAGATTTCATGGTGATTGTATATCCATATGGTTAGAGAATAACAATTGCTTCCCTTTGTGTAGATTCATATTACATGAGGATGATTCCATGATGTCACCAAACAAAAACATGCAAGGCAATGATGAAGATACTAGCACCGTAATGTAACCTTCAATACAAAACTAACATTTGGATCTTTGAAGGGTGCAAAGGTTAAGCCGATAGTCTTGTATACTTTTGATGATGTTATTGAATAGTTATCCATAGAGTTTCCTTTCGTAGTTCACTATCTTTGTTATTCACTAACATAAACACTCCTTTCTCCCTCGCTATCTCTATCTTATCTTATCCTTGGTTACATTTTTTTCCTATGTATCCATACCTGATTTGCTCTATTTTTCTTTGATCATCATTGTCTCTTTTTATCTGCCTCCTCTCCTCTTACTATTTCTCTCTATCCCACTCCCCTCCTCTTTTTCCCTACCATCATAACTATCTTGCATTTTGATATTTTATTCTTATCTATCTATTTATACACTATCTGTCCCTATGTTTCCATGTCTACTTTTATCTCTATCAATTTGTTCACCTCTCTACCCATCTCTTTTGTTTATGTTATTCATCTTAAACTCATTTTTCCCTTGTCCCCTCACTCTCTCCTTATCCTTGATTATAACTATATATACATCTATCTATCATTTCCTATATGAAATGGACAACATAGCTATTTGAAGTTAGTAATTTAAAATTGTCTCCATCTCATCCTATCTAATCTCTTCCTTTCCATTTCACTCTATATTTTTATATCTCCCTTTTTTTATATCTACATGTCTCCCTTTAATACACATACCTTCCCTATCTACCTCCATACACTTTCCTTTATATCTTTCTTGTAAACACATACACTCATTTCTCCCTCACTATTTTTATTTATCTTACCCACATCTTTACCATTTACCTCTCTTCATCTATATTCTATTTTATCTACTTCTCTTTGATCTTCTCTATGTATCTATCTATATATAATCTATTACCTCACATTTCTTTATCATTGTGTCTTTGCATCTTGATACTCTCCTCTCTTCTCCTCTTATTTCTCTCCCTCTTGCTACCTTCTTATTTATCTTTCCCTTCACATTTATCTCCCTCATACACATACACACTATCTTCCTCATTTTTCATCCTTATTTTTTATTTTTCAATATCAATCTTTTCATCTCTTTGTCTATCTTTTCTCATCATATTGTTCATCTTAATTACTTCCCCAAGTCTCTCCCCCCCATCCTTCCTTATATCTCCTTACCCCTCTAATTGTCATTTCTTTTATGAAATAGACGAACCTAGGATTTTGAAATGCACACAATATATCATCTTATTGTAAAAATAAAATAAAGTAAGACACCTATAAATTTATAAGTTAGACTAGTTGATAAATGCATTGAATATTTACTTTGTAAAAATATTTCATCTTATTCTCTAGCCATATTAACTATTCCTTGGCAATAGGCACTAATAAATTTAAACATTGTAAATGTAATTTTGTAGTTTAGATAGGAAAACAAATTTAAAAAACTACTCCATTTGACAAAACAAAGTTCAATAACATTTATAAAGAGAAAATATGCATAAATACATATGTTCTTCAACTTTGTCAAATTATGTGTATTACTTTGGTTTTTGTAGTGTT
>CM053783.1:673126528-673181528 GCA_028749045.1 Cupressus sempervirens | reverse complement strand
CATAGTTGCTACATAGTTACATGAGATGTCTTCAGATCAATGTGGTCAATATATGTTACAATAATGTTGTACCATTTCAATATCTGCATCTTCTAGCATAGGAGTATGATGATGTGTATGGGATAGAAAATATACCATCTCCACTAGAGGTTTCTGCTATATCAAATGTGGATATATTGCATTGTATGGCATCCTATTTAGCATCTGATCTTCTTGGTTCATATTAGGGATTATCGATAGTCACAAGGATTCCTCTTAGTGACTTTGGTCAACACATGAACCATGTTCTCTCATGAACAGTAGGATCACATGGTTTATAGAGATAGGAGGATATTCATGCACCTTCTACATCATTCACTCAACTAGAAGCCAATGGAAAAAAGAGAACAATGAAAATTAATCTGTATCAATTCACATGCATAGGTAACACATATCTTCTTAAGAAACTGAAAATATCAGATAGACTACATGCACAGGCTAAAAATTTAGTTAATAGTAACCATAGACTCTAAGGGAGCACTAATATTATTTTAAAATGAAATTAAACAATTTAGTACTCTACTTGATAAAGCCATCACATGCAATAATTAGATAACAAACTTGATAAAGCTATTACATGGAACAATTAGACAACAATGCTGCATAATTTGAAAATAGTTTGATAAGTTGTAATTGAAGATTAAATCTCAGAAAACTCCCTAAATTTTATTATATGTCATTGATAGGTGGTATTTGGATTAGGGAAATGAATGAGGTAGATAAGAATTGGAATAAAAAGAGAGCCATGTCTTATGGAATTGTAGCAAACATTTGAGTACAATGAATAAATTTGAAGACTGCAATCTCAGAATTGGTTGAATTTGTGTATTGTTACCTAATGAACAAGTAGAACCATTTGAAATTGCTTATAACACTGAGTCTTAGACCTTAAGTTTTTAAGAGAAATTGAACCCTCTATTGTGTACAATAAATTTTCCCAGTCTAGGAACATATAACAAAATCTATGATGGTTTTTACAACATTAGAATGAGAAATAGTCGATGGGCTATCAAGTTTGAATTGTAGAAATGGATAGAAGAAAAGGATATGATTAAAAGCGCCAGGCTAACTGGCACAATATGCAGAACTCAAAATATTTTGAATCCATAGAAATTTTGTCATGCAACCAAATCATGTGACTAATTCCTGCATAAAAAAATACCTATATGAAATAACACTTGTAGATCAACTTCTATCAACTTCTTAAGACATATTATCCAACACTTTACGAATTATTTATTTCAAATGTAGGAATTTACAGTTGATGCAGGAGCATCTAGCATGGATTTTGATGGAGTTATGTTTTTCATGGTTAGTTATGTGTTGAAGAAACATTAGAGAACCTTTCCTCATGATTTCATAGAGATTGGATGGATTGAGTTGAAGTTTGAACTATTTTTACCTTGCTACTAGAAATGCATTTTTCTGGTTTCTAGGTGCCTATTGCTGACCATGTAAATAATTTTTCACAATGAATTAAAGGTTACACATTTCAAGAATTGAAGAGGGCCTAGAGTAATATATATGGTCTAAAGTGCAAGTTCTAATTCTTTATTTTTCAAGAGATATGGAAATTCTCCCAGAGAGTCAATTTTTAATAGACTATGTGATGGGTTTCTATGAGTGACTTCTAGGATGGATGTGCAATTTTCCTTGGGGAATCAACCTTTGAGCACTTAAGGTTTTGTAGAGGACCTAAATTAATACCTACAGTTTGAAGTGTGAGTTGTAATTCAATTGGAGCTAGGAGATATCATGATTTTACTCAAATATTAATTTTGGACATTTAATTTCTATTGGAGGCTGACTTGTGAGATTTAATTTATGTATGGGCATTTGATTTGTATTCTAGGCTGGCTTGTGTCTTAGTTATGTATAGGTAGGGGGTCTTGTGGATTCTTTTATTCATTCATGAGGGAGTGATTCATTTAGAGGAGGAGGGTGAATGTGGGAGCAGCTAAAGAGCGAGTTTTCCTGAGTCTGTGGATAGAGCGTCGAATGTGAGGCAATTTACACTTGGATCTTGGAGAAGAGCTAGGGGTTCAGTTAGAAAACAAGGAGATTTATTGGTGGGCTTGTGAGCACAAATTTAGATTTCCTTGGTGATTTCTTCTAGATTGTTGTTATGTTATAGATCTGGGCTAGGTGGGATTGGTTTTTGTAAGTTGGATCTTGAGGAATCTTGTAGAAGTAATTTTGTAATTGCTATTTGTACTTGGCCCTAACTCAAAAGGCCTTATAGCTAGGCATGTTACATGTAATTAGTTATATTTTATGAACAAATTATTCTAATTTGCTATCAGATCTTACATTGTTGCTTCTTGTTGTTGTGTTTCTGTTGCATGTTTTATTGCTGAGGGCTAGCACATCTCCTTTGGGGACACTCCTACCTTGCGTTATGTCAGGTGGTATCAAAGAAAAGGTTGTTCCTTAGTGTGTCGATAGATCACCAAAGTTGAGGTGTTTTTCACTAGGACTTGGGTTGGAGAAATAGATTTGAGTTTATCTTGATTTGGTGGTGTATTTTTCTTTTGGCAATCCTAGATCTCTTGGTTATGAGGTGGTAGATCATGGTTCTGACTTGCAATTGTTGAGGGCTTGTAGATGGATCAATGGATGTGAAGATGAAAGAATGATCTTGTTGATGCATGATCATAGAGTTTGTAGATTATAGATCTGTGGTCCTTGACTAGTGATGTGGTTATTGATTTCTCATGCGAGGTGGCAAGTTGTGATTTGACATGCAAAAAATTTGAGATTGTCACAAGGAGTGTGAGAAGGATTTGTTGTAGAGGGTTTATGAAGATCTTGGGAGATGACTCTGAGAGGACTGGACCCTGAGATGATTGTGAATCTCCATCATGTGGTGGAGATGAATTTTTCTAAGATTTTTATTTAGTTTGAAGCTAGTTTGGCTACTCAGGCTAGGGAGGTGTTTACTCACTTTGAAAGTAGTTCAAATGATCGAGATAAGGATAGGATGAGGAAGGCGTTTCATAGATATTTGTGGAGCTGGAGTCTACCGATCTAGAAGAGATTTGTTTGGCCGTTTAAGAGACTTGTTTGTGAGAGAAGATGACATAGCAAGGTCAAGGTTGAAGAGCTTGGTTTTGTTGATCAAATTGTGGAGTCTGCTACAAAACTTGCAAAGTAGTTGGAGATTTTTGCTAAATATATTCCTAACCTTCTTGATGTTTGTATAGAGGTTTTTTTCATGATTAGTCTGTTGGGTCTAACATGAAAATTGCAGAGTACTTAGTCATGGATGATCTGGCTATTTTTGGTAATGAGTTGTTTGTTGCAGAGCATCTTGTTGTGATTTCTAATTATGAGGATTTGCATATGGTTGTTGATATGGATCTGAATTCATGTGTTGTTGCTGAGATGATTGAGGGTATAGGTGTTTCTATTAATGTGAAGTTAGATGTTGGTGGTGTGGATTCCCTAGTTGCTGATTTTGTTTTGCATCTATATGATACTGCGAATATATATGTTCTTGATTTACCTATGGTTGAAATGGAAACGATTTACATGTTCTTCTTATTAGGTATTTTAATCTACATGCTGATATGTAGTTTGTTGATTCACTAGTTGCTGATGTGGATGACGGTTTGCTGCTGAAGCATTATGTTCAGTTTGTTCTTGGGCGTGAGCATGCTGATTGGGTTGTTCATATGTATTTGATTCTCATGTTTTAGTGGATGAAGCATAGATGGTGGATTTTAATATTTCTTCTATTGACATTGATGAAGTGGAATCCTTTGGTAAAAATGAAGTTGGTTCCAGATCTTTCTTTAGGCACCAAAGTATGGGACATACATTTCTATTTACCTAGGGAATCTGATGTAGGAGCATCTAGCATTGATTTTGGTGGGATTATTCTTTTCATGGTTAGGGATGTGTTGGAGATGTATTGGAGAACCTTTCCTCATGATTGCATAGAGATTGGATGGATTGAGTTGAAGTTTGAACTATTTTTACCTTGCTGCTGGAACTGCATTTTTTTAGTTTTTGGGTGCCTGTTGCAGACCATATATTTAATTTTTCACAATGAGTTAGAGGTTGCGCTTTTTGGGGATTGAAGAGAGCCTAGAGTACTATCTATTATCCAAAGTTCAAGTTCTAATTCCCTATATGTTGGGAGATATGGAAATCCTCCCACAGTATCAATTTTTGACAGACTACACAATGAGTTTATGTGCGTGACGTTCAAGATGGATGCACACTTTTCCTTGGGGAATCATATTTTGTGCACTTAAGGGGTTGTAGAATACCTAAATTAATACCTATGGTTTGAAGCATGAGTTCTAATTCAATCAAGCTAGGAGATATCGTGATTTTACTCGGATATCAATTTTGGGCATTTCATTTCTGTTGGAGGCCAACTTGTGGTATTTAATTTATGTATGGTTATTTAATTTATGTTCTAGGCCAACTTGTGGCTTAGTTTGTTATAAGTAGGGGGTCTTGTGGAGTCTTTTATTCATTCATGATGGAGTGATTTGTAAATGTGGGAGCAAGTAAATTGTGAGTTTTCCTGAGTTTGTGAATAGAGCGTTGAATGTGAACTTGTAGTTTACAACAGAATTGTGATGGAGTTGTGAGTCTTTGGACAGAGCACCAAATGTGAGATAGTTTACACTTGGATCTTGGAGAAGAGCTAGGGGTGTAGCTAGAAAACAAGGAGATTGCTTGGTGGCTTGCGAGCACAAGTTTAGATTTCCTTGGTGGTTTCTTCTAAATTGTTGTTATGTTACAGATCTAGGCTAGCTAGGATTGGTTTTTGTAAGTTGGATCTTGAGGGATCCTGCATAACTAATTTTGTAATTGCTATTTGTATTTGGCCCTAACCCAGAAGGCCTTATAGCTAGGCATATTGCTTGTAATCAATTATATTTTATGAACAAATTATTAAAATTTGCTATCAAATCTTGCATTATTGCTTCTTGCTATTGTATTTCTGCTACATGGTTATATTGCTGGGGGTTAGGACATCTCCTTTGGGGACACTCTTGCCTTGTGCTAATGGTAGAACAAGTGTACAAAAATGACTAGTGGAAAATGGTTTACAAGGTGGGGCAACTTGGGAAAGTAACATATATCTAGAGATGCCAACTAATAGTCAACCATCTCTAGAGCAAATGAGTGCTACATTAAAACCAAGGGTAGGCCAAGAATGTGGGAAACAACAAGCTAATGGAAATCTAAGCAATCAAAATAAGAGAGAGGTGGCACTGGCTGATAGGTGTTGTAGGAGTGTCTATGAGTTGCACTAAAAACATGGAAAACCCCTCAAGAGCGAGACTTGCCATGGAGGAGAACAGCTAACATCTCAAAGAGACTCATTGTGACAATGGGGGATCTACAACACACACCAATGGTGTACCAAGGGGTGCACAACATGGAAATCTAATGTTACAACAAAGATAATAGTGCCGCGAAGAATAGAACTGACAGCTTAAGCAATCTACAGAGGTCACATGATTTTATAAAATAGGAGCTCCAACCATGAAGCAGTATGCCGAGAATTTAACAAAGGTGATGTCCATCTTGCATTGCAATTTTGACCATTAATAATACAAATAAAAAAACCGCTCATTGGAAACATCCAAATTCATCCACAGATAAACTTATCAAAACATGTCCCAGAGCAAATGTTATTTTTCCTGCCATAAAGTAAAACGGATATCTCTATTAATTTGGTTTTACATGGAACATTTTCTGTAGGTGTCATCAAAACAAAAAAATCAAGTCAATCCTCCTGATACATGACCAATTTTAAAAGTAACTAACTAAACAAACATAGGAAAAATGCAAGGTTGACGCTGGTCAAATTGTCTGTATATATCCATGTGACACAGCCGAATTACAAAGATACAAAGTGAAATAACATGTCACTGCTATTCTCTATTTGTTAGAGAAACCTGAATAGGTTCAAATATTTCATGCAGTCATAGCATAAACAATGGCATTTCCATAAGAGATCTGATCAATAGATAAGCATCGGACAGTGAACACGAAAAGAGAAGTTAACTAATCTGCAAGATGCTGAACTTTCAATCAGGCAAAGCTTTGATGAAAATGGAAAATAGTAATGTTTGTAGAGCAACCTAACATACTTGGGATTAAATATATGATTCCTACAGAGGTTGTAATAGCCGCAACAACAAAAATCCTCACACAAAAGAGGAATGACATCGAAAAATCATCTTTAGTAAGTGATGTGCAAAGGACTAATTTGTCAACAGAAGCCAACATGATGAATGCAAGATTTCTAGGTTTCAAAACTCAAATCTAGACCTCCAGCATTGATTAACTTCCTCTTACTTATTGTCGGGGAAGTATAAATATTAATTTTTTTGAACGTGAGTGAAAATAAAAGATCGCAAATGTTTGATTCAATACTTTGAAGGGATTTTTGGTCGAATTATAATTTGTGATCATGAATACAGAATTTGCGAGTAAATGGCGAAAAGAAATGTATATATATGTATGTATATGTATATATGTGTGTGTGTGTACGTATATGTATATATGTATATATATGTATATATATATACATATACATTTATATACATATATATATATATATATATATATATATATATATATATATATATAGATGTATATGTATATAGATATATATGTATATGTATATATACATATAGATATATATACATATACATATACATCTATATACATATACATCTGTATACATATATATATACATGTATATACATATACATATATATCTATATACATATACATCTATATATACATATATATATATACATATATATATATATGTGTATATATATATACACACACATATATATATACACATACACATATATATATACACACATACATATATATGTATGTATCAATTGCTAAGCATACATAACAATCAATATGCGACTCGCATAATGGATATGAAACTATTTTATTAACTCACTATTGAACTCATATTATCACTACCTTGCACAGTAATTGTCTTCCAAATGGCTAAAATATGGGCGTATGAAGGAAGCCTTGTGAATGCTTCTATAATTGTCCTGTGGATGAATCGAGCCAATTCGAGTCATATTGACCACGAGTCTCAGGGAACGTGCTCGTTGAGCATCAATTTAATTAAGCACACAAGGCTTTCATATTGCAGAGAATGCAAATTGTTTATTGCGTTGAAAGATTTTCAATTTGAAGAGAAGAGAGGCGTTTCTGGCAACACCAGGCGACCAACAGGAGGGAGGCTGCAACCGTAGATGCAAAATTCGAGCTGAGATAGTTGAGAAAAGGTATGCCTTCGGTGTAAAAAGGAGTGAGAATTAAATTAATAAAAGTCGATAGAAATAAGCCAAGAAGCCATGTGTTTGGCAATATTCATGCACCATAATTAAGACAAACTATTTCAGCACTAAGACATATTGGGGGCTGGTTGAGAACGTCGGTTTCCCCCATCCATCAAGGTAAGTACAAGGGTGCATTATTTCAGCTTCCATTACTAATATGATTAGAGATACATGATAGGTATTTAAATATGAAAATAATATATATTATGGAATTAATAATTATTATCATTATTTATGTCTAATGCAGAATAAAAACATATATACTTGAATAAAACATTGAATTGATATAATTTTTTTAATTCAAGTATAACTTGAAGGAGGGCATTCATTGTCAATGACATAGATGCAAGTATAAATCGGTGGAGGGCATTAGTTGTTCATGTTATGGTATGATCCAAGAATTCTTGGTGGAGGGCATTTTAAATGAATGTCGTAATATGATCGAAGTATAACTTGATGGAGAACATTTGTTACAAATGTTAAACTCAAAAACTTAGAGAGAGATTTAATAATGTCTTAAGATCCATATATAATTAAGGATAAAATAGTTTTTCTTTATCATGATTTTACCAATTATTTTTGTAGTTATTACTTTTCCCCATCTAACCCTAATAGTGGGGACATTATAGTGGAATGATACTTACGATATGTGTGTGCATCATCTATGCTTTGTGTCTTCATGCTTTTATGTATCTTTTTCATGCATACTTTGTGTTTGCAAGCACTCATATATTTACTTTCCACACACTTCATGCTTTCAAATATATTACAATATAAACTCCATGCATACCTTGTGGATTCTTGCACTCTATTGTATAATATGTATGTTGCCTTTATAAGAAAGGTTAACTATTGTGTGCATAAAAGTGGGTCACATGTGGGTTATGCAAATATGGCTCTCAAAAGAACCAAACATGCAAGTACATCACAAGGTACACCATGAATTGGAAGATTCAAAAATGCAATGCAAGCAAACTATAAATGATGTGCAAGATGCAAGAAAGAATGAGAGATAACAAAAAAGGCCCCTATTTAGATTAGGTGTGTTAAGCTATATGCATAAATAAAAGTTACAATGAGAAGCAAGAAGCATGAGGAATGAAGACTAGAAGATAGAAGTTGTCCACAAGCAAGAAAGTCTTCAAATCCTGCAACATGACAATAAGAAAAATTAGATGTAAGAATGAGAGGATGAGCCTCCTTTTTGACTAAAAATGGACAGTTGAGATCAAATTTAGGGAACTCATGATCAAGGGTGGAGATTCATGCAAAGATGAGTGGATGGGTCTATTTTTATTATTTAATTCAAAATAGAGGAGCATTTTTGAATTTTAAAATGAGCACCTTGAATATTAAAATATTAAAGTGAGCATTTTGAATATTAAAATGAGCACTTTGATTAAAAAATATATTGTGAATCCACTTTGAATAGACAATGAATATATGAACTCCACTTTGAATAAAATATTAATCTCCACCCATTGTGAATAAAATATTAATTTCCATCCACCATGAATAAGACATTCATTTCCTTAACTCCACTATGAATAAACTATTCATTTCCTTGAACCCACTATGAATAAAATATTCATCTCCACCTATTGTGAATAAAATATTAATTTCCATCCACCATGATTAAGATATTCATTTCCTTAAATCCACCATGAATAAAATATTCATTTCCGTAAACTCACTATGAATAAAATATTCACAATGGAATAAAGGTCCCATTTCAAATATAAAATTCATTTTTGGAGATAAATGTCAAATTTCAATTTATTTGAAATGAATATTCATGTGTATTTTTAAAAAGGGGTTCAAATTTGAATTTGAATAAGAATGTCTAACATTTGAATAAATTCAAATTTTTAACATCTTCTAGAAATGAATAAATGATTAAGGAGCATGCACTAGATGAAATTCTATGATTATCTGAATTTGCTCAAGTTGATCAATAGAAGAAATGATTAAGCAATTTGAGATTATGGGGTCAATTTTGGGTGATTACATTTGCCCCTCTTTGTCTAATGTGTGATCGATATGGGTACACATGCAGTCAAAGAATAGAAAGAAGCTAGGAATTCATCATCTAATGTGTGATTGATATGGGAACACATCAAATGAAAAAAGTCATGATAGAAAATAGAAAGATAGCTCTAACTCCAAAGAATGAAATCATTCTCTAACTAATGTGTGATCGATATGAGAAAACATGTAGTCAAAGAATACAGAGACTATAATAGCATTAGATATAGCAAGAATTGAGTGATTAGACTGATAGTGATAGTCTAGAACACTAGTAGATAGATAAAGAGCAAATGGAAATGGTCAACCATATGCCCTTGAAAGAAAAATGTTTCCAAGCATAGCAATGATAGATTATGTCTGCCCCCTTGGGATTGAAATTGAAATGATATAGAGGAGATGCAAAAAGGAGTGAGAATTGATCAAATCTAGTTAAACAAAATTCCATGAGGAAAATGAAAAGATGAGATGCCCTAATTTGACCAAAAAGGATGAAGCATGAGAAATAGGTCAAATCAAGAAGAAAGTGGAAATGAAGTGAAATGAAAGAAAGAGAGAAAAGGAGAGAGATGGAAAATGAAGAAGAAGAAGAAAGGTTGATTGCCTCAATAGGAAGAATGGACCTCAAATAGTTAGTCAACTGCTCAGAAGAAAAGAAAAGAAGATGAGCTTTTCACCCATGAATTTAAATTTCAATCCCAAAAATGAATCCAAGATGTCAAAATTAAGTAAGGGGGCAAGCAGGTCAAAATAAGAATATTGAAGTGAGATAATGAAATGAAAATATTGAGAAAAATATGAAGACATGATCAAGAAGAAGGAAGAAAAGTGAATGTTGCAGTTGACTGATATGTCCCAAATAGATAAAAGGAGACTCTTCCAATACTCAAAGATGCAAAAGCTAAAATGAACTTGGCATGCAAGCTAATATGAAAATGCAAGGTGTATTCGTGAGATGCATACATGTTGGTCATTCATATTAGTTTTTATCATTGAGCATTTGTAATAAGGCCACAAGATGTCAAACAACCCTCACTGATATTTCTATCATGAGAATATGAATATGACATTAGTTGGAGTTGTGTCAGAATGAGATGTAAGCATCAAGGCACAAGAAGCCAAAATGACTCGAACACCTATTTCATTTGATTTAGAAAGTGAACATAAGCATCAAAGCATAAATGCTAGGATGACTAGAATTTTTCTTGCATACAATCACACTAGACACACGAGAGATCCTTCTCATGCTCAGTAATTAGGAAGTTTTTTGTCTGCAACAACCCTTGCGTTCATAACTTGAGACAAAAGTTTGCTAAGTATAGTCATAGTGACTCATACGTTCACTTAGAGGACGAGTATCAATATGTACTATAGCATAGAGAACTCACTCAAATAGACAAGGAGAAGAACCAAACCTGCTAAAGCATCCATATAAAAGGAGTCGAGGTACATACGATGATCCACCACTAGATAGAGGTTCTTACAGTAGACACCCTTTTATATGGATTCTTCAGATCAATGGAACTAAACCAACAAGAAAAAAAAAATTTAAATAGAATGCCCCCTAGTCTTTCCTCCTCTAGTTTGAAAGATCATCAAGTTGCAAGAAATGTCTGATTGAAGAAAAGAAAACATCACAGTCTTTTTTTAGTGCGCAATAGTGTGTGATAGTGTTTAGCAGTGTGTAGTTTATTTTTATCCTATTTAACAAAGTGAAAGTGGGAGTCGGTTCAAACCATTGAACTATAGTGGAAATCCAAGAATCATGTCATATCATGAAAAGTAAAATATACAATGAACGAATCAGGTGAAAAAAATGTATCATCTAATAAAGGAATCGAATGAGAAGTGTAGCATCCAAGGATGTGTGAGACACCTGTCCACAAATATCCAATTTAATATTAATTAGTTAATGGACAATTTCACCTACTCTTAATATCACTTTGGCATGTTGTAATGACAGGATGAATGAAATGACATACACAAACAACAATGTACATTAGAGTTTTGCTATAAGTAAGCAATTAGATTGATCGAACCAATTCACAATTCTTCAAGTTTATCAGTAGTCTTGAGAAATCTTTGTGAAGGAAATAGAGCTTGTGAAATATTATAGTCATAGCTAGTGCATAAGAGAAGGCACAACAAGAACCTAAGATGGTAGACACTAGAAAATGAGGATGGATGGATGAGGAAAGTGATAGCATGGTTGATAGAATATGGTGAAGGAGACAGAGAAGAGAAAAGTGCAGGTGATCAGAACCAAGAGAAGCATCTTCTCATTGAAGTGTTCATAGGTTCAATCCAGAAGTGGCTGGAGCAAGTCAAGTTGAGCTACCAATCCAGGGTCCAGTGGAGGACAATGCAGAGGACCCTACCTTACTTCAATTGTTAGTAGAGAGTGCAACATGGCTCACAGAGTAGGAGAAACTAGTAGAGGAAACAAGATCACCAAGAATGGAAAGGCTTAGTGGGATTATGCATGTGCATATTAGTTTCACAGATAGCCAAGCTAAGGAGAAAATTTTGATAGAGGAGCCTTCCAAAGATGTGGAGCAAGGACTGGTGATAAATCCAATTGCATCACTGTGGAGGCAAGGAAAAGGCATCCTAGGAAGTATGATCAACATACCTAGTGTCTTCATTTCATCCATTTAAAGAAGTGCAACCTAGTTTTGTTTTGTAATTAGTTAATGATGCAGTCATGGCAATGGAAGCAGAGCTAAAGAAAGTGCTAGTGGCAGAGACAGAGTGGCCTGATAATGCAGTGAAAGATGTTGAGTTCTTTCAAGGTTTGATTGAGAGAGCTTGAGAAGATAAGGCATGCGAGGAGGCCAAGCATTTAGAAGTAGTACTTTTAGTAGAGTGAGTGCAAGTAGAGACCATAGAGGCATCTCTAGCTATAGAATGAGTATCGATGGAGAAAATCCAAAATGAACTGGTCTTGTTGTGAGCACAGGTGGAATCTTTCAAAGAAACAATGGCAAGGACGAATGCCATAGCATATTAGTCACAAGAGCAACTGAATGCTATAAATGCAAGGATTACGCACTTCATGAATCAAATGCATGAGGTGAAGCATGAGAGGAAGTCTTGGAAAATGACTGCAACTACCTATAAGGCAGAGTGAGACATTTCTCAATAGGCGATGATGCTACTTGGGTCATCAAAGCTATGAGTGGATATGAATGAAGTCATGGAGAAGTTCAAGAATCTAGTGCAAAAGACAACATACTACATGGGACTATATCATCAAGCAATTCCCCCAAAGAATAGGAGAGGACTATCCTTCTTAGATAGGATGTTTATGAAATAGATGAAAACTCTTTTGAGATGTGGGCATATCCTAATTCCTATGGATACAATCTAGGAAGGTGTAAGACTAACACCAAGAGCTTCATCATGTGGACCTCTGCAAAAAGGTGTGCCCCTAGCTAGAAATCCGAATGTCCAACCTCCATAAGAAGGAGCTCAATGATCATTCACTATTTATTTATTCTTATTGTGTGGAGTTGTGGAAACAAATGTTTTTGTGTTGTCATTTGGATGGTTTGTAAGCAATGCTTTTTTATTAAAGAAATAAAATTTACAGTTTGTTTTGTTTTCAAAACATTTTTTGTATGGCGTATGATGTGTTGAAAATATGGGTTTTTTGTAGTGAAGTATTTTGAAAATATTAACTTGGGACCTCACCAATATTTTCATATGAACTAGGTCGAGTTAGACATGACCTTCCAATCTAGAGGAGGCACTTATAAATGGACACAAGAAAAATATGAAAATATTGGATCATTGAAAAGAAAATATAAGTAAATACTTAACTTGGTAGAAAGTGAAACAATTTTTTGATTTTTCTAGAATATATGGATGTTTTTGAAGTTTTATGAATGTTTTATGAATCTTTTTTTGAGTATTTTTGAAACTATTATGATCTTTTTTTCATTTTTCCTGATATGTATGAGGAATTTTTTTTTTGGATTTTTTAAATTTTAAGCTTAGCATAGCTCAAATAACATTGATTAGATTGATGCAATGCATTCTAGAATTTACAGCACTTGAAGTACTAGAAATCTCATCAGTAGTAGTGCAATAGTAGGAAGACACAGTTAGAACAACTAGTGACTGACACACAATAGATTCTTGAGTAAGAGCATCTCTTTAGTAAGATGGCGACAGTAGATAGACATAGTTGGAACAACTGGTGATTGACACACAAGAGACTCCTAAAAAGCATCAAGATATGACCCTTTAGACTTTGTAGGTTGTCTTTTGAATAGTGTGAGAGCATATGCATAAGTGGACATAGCAAATGAAAGCAAAAAAATGCAGAAAGCAAGAAATTGTACAAAAACCAAGAGTTTCTATTTTTTTCTTTTCTTTTCAACATCATATATGGATTTTTTGGGGTTTTTTTGGAAAAATGACTTAAGGATTTCTAGCTTTTAAGCAAGATCATATCAATTTGTCCCAATGTATAGCAAGGTGTAGCATATGATGAACTAGAAAGTTGATGTATAAGAAAAGATGGAGAGGCAAGGAGTACAAAATCATTATCCTGGTGAAAACCTAGCAATAGACATCCTGATAATAGCAAAAAAAATTCTAAAAATCCAAAAATATCCAAAATAATGTTCAACTTTCCTATACAATTGTCTTTTTTCTTTCCTACTTTGAGTGATTTTTTCTTTGCAAGTTTTATGCTTTAGCTTTGCTATCTTGCTTCTTTCTTCAAATCTTACTTCAATCTATCAACCAAATCTAAAGTCAAATTCTTGATTGCTAGGGGTATCTCTACTCTTTGTATCTCACACCATCTTCTATCTATCCTATCAATCAATCTACTAACTAACTTTCTATTAGTTATCTCAATCAAACTTATGAAAACTCAAATCATAGATCGATGGACAAGTATTGGGGCATTCTAACCCCGACTCTTGAGGATTAAGCCTCATTCTGGGGATATTCCTATGGCTCATGATAAGTCTTGTCATCTGTTTTATGGACCAGTATTGGGTCATTCTAACCTTGAATCTAGAGGACTAAGCTTTTTTCTAGAGATAGTCCTAAATTTTTTATCAATCAGTCTTCATAGGATCAAAATTGTAACTGATCTCAATTCTTATTCTACACTTCAACTCAAACTATTCTTTGAATCAATGCACTACTTGCACATCAATTCAAAGAGGGGCAAATATAATCACCTAAAATTGGTCAATCCTTTAATTGTAGAATTATATCTCATGGTGAAGGTTCAAATTGAATTAATTGAATCAAAGAATTAAAAGAATCGAAACAAATCAACTGTTTGAACCCATTTGAAATAGACGCATGAATATTAATTTCAAATTAATTTAAATAACTAATTATCAAAAATATTATTTTTATATTTGAAAGGGGACCCCATTTGACTTATGAATATTTTCTTCAGAGTGGTAAATAAGGATATTCATTGTTTATTCCATAATGAATATTTTGTTCAAAGTGGAATTCAAGGATATTCATTGTTTATTCCATAATGAATATTTTCTCAAAGTGGAATTCAAGGATATTCATTGTTTATTCATAATGGATTAAAAATATTTCTTATTCAAGGTGAATTCATAAATCATTATTCCATTCAAAGTGCTCAATATTTTAATCAAAATGGGTTCTCCATTTTGAATAAAATAATCCAAATGGGACCTTGATTTATGAATTTTTAAATCAAAGTGGATTCCCTTAAAATGATTTTTAATTCATTTTTACCTTCACCATGGTAAATTCTCAATTCTACCCTTGGAATAATCTATAAACACAAGGCATTCTAAGAGCTAAAGGAGGAAATTTTAGAGCAAAGAAACTCTGGTAGATTAAGCATTCTAGCATTTCAATTCTAATTCTATCTTTCAATTCTAGTTGAATTTCTTTGTTTCTTAGCTTGCTTGTACTCCACGCTAGCTTAATACTCAAATTCTAAGTTGCAATTTTGCATTCATGCTAGCTTGAATCTCTCATTCTAGGGGTGTTATTGTCGCTGATTTGGTCTTAATTCTAAGAGCAATTAATTCCAGTAACATACTCATTCCTTAGTTAGAGAGAAATAGCTTGGTTTCATAGGTTTTATTTTTTATTTTTATGCCAAAAATGTGTGCATAAAAGTGGGTCACACTTCTATAGACCCTTATATCCAAGGTAATCTATGAATTAGAGAACTTAGATGGTGGCCTATAGCTTCCTATCCATGATGTGTGGGTAATGCAAATATGGCTCTCAAATGAAACAAATAAGAAAATACATCACAAGGTACACCATGAAATAGAAGATTAAAAAAATACAATGTAAGTAAACTTTAAATGATATGCAAGATATAAACAAGAATGATAGATTACAAAATCCCCTATTTAGACTAGGTTTGTTAAGCTATATGCAATGAAATAAAACTAAGTGAATCTAAGCTAAAAGAATGAGACAAGAAGATAGAAGTTCTTCACAAGCAATGAGGTCTTCAATCCTAGAGTATAATGGTAGCAAAGAGTGGATGTAAGAATGGGATAAGAAGATAGAAGTTCTCTACAAGCATAATGGTATTCAAATCCTACAACATAATATTAGCCAAAATTAGATGTAAGAATGAGAGGAAGAGCCTCCTTTTTAAAGAAAAATAAATGGTTGAGATCAAATTTAGGGAACTCATGATCAAGGGTGGAGATTCATGCAAAGATGAGTGGTAGGTCCATTTTTACTATTTAGTTCAAAATGAAGGAGCATTTTTGAATTTTAAAATAGGAAATTTTAATATTAAAATATTAAAGTGATCATTTTGAATATTAAAATACACACTTTGATTAAAAAATATATTATGAATCCACTTTGAATATAAAATGAATATATGAACTCTACTTTGAATAAAATATTAATCTCCACCTATCGTGAATAAAATATTCATTTCCTTGAATCCACTATGAATAAAATATTCATCCCCACCCATTGTGAATAAAATATTAATTTCCATCCACCATGAATAAGATATTCATTTCCTTAAACCCACCATGAATAAAATATTCATTTCCTTGAACCCACTATGAATAAAATATTCACAATGGAATAAAGGTCCCATTTTGAATATAAAATTCATTTTTGGAGATAAATGTTAATTTTCAATTGATTTGAAATGAATATTCACATGTGTAATTTTCAAAAGGGGTTCAAATTTGAGTTTGAATAAGAATGTTTAACATTTGAATAAATTCAAATGTTTAACATCTTATAGAAATGAATAAATGATTAAGGAGCATGTGCTAGATGAAATTCTATGATTATTTGAATTTACTTGAGTTGATCAATAGAAGCAATAATTAAGCAATTCGAGATTATGGAGCTAATTTTGGGTGATTACAAGTGTAAGAAATCATTACTTGAGGACGAGCAATCCGATGAAGGGTGGATTGCCATGTCTCCTAATTATGATAACATAGATAAAGAAAATATTTATAATAATTATTTTAATGGATATATAATTATTATTCTATACAGAAGTATTGTTGTAGTAAATGACTATATGTAAATCATATAATAATTTTATGATGAATAAATATAATTAGACTAATATATTTGATCTAGTATAATATATTATTAATGAATAAATAATAAAATATTATTATATAGTAATAATATGATATTATTGTACTAAGATATGATAAATAATAGTAAAAGATTATCAATATTATATATTAATAATAACATAATAATATAATAAATTATTTGATTCGAAAGATACATGTTTTCTCATTATAAATAATATAGGGGAGAAATATGAAGAATAATGAGGGGTCAAAAAGAAACAAAATGAGAAACGTTAATAAAAAATAATATTTAGGTAAAGATCATTACATCTACCTCCCCATAAATCCAAGAATAAAAAGGATCTCTGAGATAACTAGGAAGATATCATGGTTTTTTTAGAGGATTTAGATAAAGGCTTTGCTCAACTAAAAATGATTGGACCTGGAAGAACTCATGCCAAATTTTTACTCCCTTTTCTGTACATTCCACAATGTACCCACTTCCCTCGTATGGATTTAAGCTATCTAGATGGTCCCCAAGTGTTTAGGGAGCCCTCACCTAGCCCTATATTGAAAAAAGATGATGGTTTGATTGGTTAGCACACTCTAACCCTATACGTTGTAGGTATGGCCTCTTGTTATAACAAGTTTAAAGAAGTGGCTAGGGTGCATTCTTTTCAAATGCATATAGACTATAGAAAGATTAATAGGTTGGAGGGAATTTTTGAAGCAAAGAGAAATTATGTTAGGTAGACAGTTGACCACAAGGATGATGTTTGGAGGGAAATGGGTCAAGAGTTGTGAGACAAGCTCACTATTTGGGAGAAGCTTGAGGAAAAAGTGGATCATGTCAAGAACAAAGTTCCTCTTGATGAAGAGTAGAAAGAAATGCTAAAGGCTTTTATAGCCATTAAGAAGACACAGGCCCAACTGGGGGAGAAAATCTTTAATCTAGCCTCCCAAATAAATAAGGCCCATACCAAGAAGGAGGAAGAAATTGGGAGCTTTAAAACTTAGTTGAAGGAGAGAGTGGAAAAGAAGAAACACAAAGAGGAGACTCTACAAAAAGAAGAACATAACTAGGAGGCTTCCCATGGTTTTAGTAAGTTTAGGATTTCTTGCCTCCTATGTTCTCCTTCTTGGATTAGCTCAAGGAGCTTTAATAATAATGGGCTGGTCCATCCTCTTATGTCTCATGATGGTTTTGGGTGCCATTGGGTTATTGTTTTGGTTCTTTATATTATGGGTTTTGTTGTTGGGTGATAGTTGTTGGTCAATATTGTATAGCGAATGGATGCGATTACTAAATTTTGCCAGGCATGGTGTTACTGGTTTGCAAGTTTTTTTGTTATGTTTTATGGTGGTGGTGGCTTGGTTGATTCAAATAATATTTATGGCTAGGGTAAGTGTAAGAAGTTGGGTCTCACTTTTGGGAAAAAAGTGGAAGTGTTTTTCCTAGTTTTGAAATTTTTTGTCAATTGATGTCAAAATTTGATTCATTTAGAGATTGAATCTAAAAAATTTCATAAATAAAAATTGTGGATTTTGAAACCTACTTTTTGAATATGTAATTTATTTGTGTACCCAAATGATAGATTTTTTTTGGTATGGATCTTTAAAAACTTTTTCAAAATGTCTATTTCACGACCATACAACACTCAAGCATGAACACCATAATTTGGCACAAATAAATGAATCATTTCAAAAGAAGTTATATAACACACCAAAGATTGATGATAATATTTTTCCTTAATTTTTCATTGAATAATTTTCTTATTATTAATTTTTAATTGGCTATAAAGGTCAATTTTTAAACCTCTCATGTACGGACACCATAATTTGATCAAAATTTCACTTTTTTCACTTTTTTGTTTTTTTTTTGGTTTATAAACTTAAAAAGAATTGTATGTAGATTGATGAAATATAAATCAATTTAAGAAAAATCATAAAATAAAAAGGTTAATAAAATTTTAGTGAACCTCGCTATTTACATTTAGGTACCACCTTTGATTACAAAATAATGCAAAAATAGTAAATAAAATCATAACACTATAAATTTATAATTATGAAATTAGGATACTGAGAGCACTAATGAGTTTTTGTTTCATAAAAAAAATTGATCAAGAAGACCCTCTAAAAATTATGGCAAGGTGTGAGTTTGTTAGTTCAATGCCTTAACCAATTCTTGAGAGGTCAAGGCATAGGCTTGGTCTAGCCAAGCCTATCCCAAATCAAAATCTAAGGCAAGAAAAAAAAATCCTGCCCCATGTTATAAGAAATGAGTGTTGACATATCAGTCAAGTTTTTTATTAGTGACACACACTTATTTAGATTTTGTATGGCTACCGAGCTCATTGAACAGTCTATAGTGTTAGCCATGTAATCTAGTAGCTACCAAGGATTTTAGTGATTAGCAAGTATATTCAGTTAGTGTGAAGCCCAATAGTTCAAACTGAGTAGATTTAGTCTAGCTATTCAACCCAAGAAATTCAATGGTTACTGAGCAGTTCAGTTTCTACTGAGTTCGCAGTTCATGTAATGCGAAGCTAGTGTAAACTGAGTTGTATGATGATTAGTGTTTACCGAGTATAGTCATGGTAAGTAAGTAACCTAGTTTATGCTGAGTTACACAATATCTACTAAGTCACTAGTGCAGACTGAGTTCAAGATAACCTTTAAGTGATTAGTATGGACCAAGCTTCAACTTCTACTAAATGAATCACAATGTTGAGTAATGACAATGGGCGCCGAGTGTCAGAATTTCACAGAGCCAGTCTTCAGAACCCGAGTGTCTTCATTTGGGCTGACTTTGTAATATTGGTGTTAACTTGTATGATGGTTGACTTTGTAATTTTATAGTTTGGATTGATATATATATATATATATATATATATATGATATGTACTGTATCACATCCATATGCAATGTCAGATAATGAGCAATGTAAGAATGTAAATGTGAATAACTGAAACTAAACAATAGATAAAGAGTAAATTGTGAAGGCCATATCAAAGAGGAGTAGCAAAGACATATTCATCAAAGAAAGATGCTCACTACAATCAAGGAATCTCTTAACAGAGTGCATACTACATTGTGTGTTTATAAAACTCTAACAAGGTGGACCTAGTAGTCCTAATTGCTCATAACAGGGAAGATCATAAGAAGTGATCAATGTAAGCCTTAATAGGCCAACTTTATGCTGCAGTATTGAAGTTTTTTGAGTTTCATCTCCACTCCAGTTTTACTTTTTATTTGAAAGGTTTCTAGTTCACCAAATCATTGTATTCAAGTATTGTAGAAGCTTTTATATTTTCAATTTCACATGCATGCAATTAGATCAGATATGATAAATTAAATGTTAAATGGTTTATTGGATTTAGAATTGAAATTGGTATATAAATTTTAGAAGTTACTAATTCACCCCTCCCCTCTCAATAACTTATCATAGTCTTGAATATTTCCAACAATTGGTGTTAGAACTTTGTGGTTCTCAGGACAAAGTTTAACAACTTGAGAAAAGATCAAGGATGTGGAGATATTCAAACTTGATAAGGCAATTGACAATGAAAAGTTGGATTTGGAAATGGCCATTGCACAACTCAAGAAAGATAAGGAGCAACTTTCCCAACCTCTAAAAAGAAAGAAGGAACTTGCAAATCAAATGAATGACCATCAGTACATTGAATAAAGAATTGAAGACTTTTCCCCTCAAGGAGTTTAGATGAAGCAAATGATGAAATCAAAGAACTCCTAGAGAACAACGGTTCCCTACAATAAGAAGTAAGAGAGATGAAGAGAGAACAAGAAATTCAGTCAGTAAGGCTATGTGAAATCCTGGAACATAGGAACAAGATAAAAGAAGAAATGAGAATGGAAGAAATAATGAAATTCATAACCAATCCCTTTAGCATGCAGATCTTATGGATCAAATCTCCAATGCAAATGAGGAAATCATGAGCCAAATATAGATCAATGAAATAGTAAGAAATGATCTAAATTTAGAAACACAAATCAATGAAAGAATAAGAAATGAGTTGAGGTCTAAAAAGAAAATTAGTGAAAGATTGAAAAATGACCTAAACACTGAAAAGAAAACCAATGAAAGAATGATGAAATCTCAAGTAGACATGATTCAAATGAATGAGAAAAATATCTATAGGAAAAAAGGAAAAGCAGGAACTGGATACAAAGAAGAAGGTGAATCCTCCGAACAAGGTGCTCAAAGGAATCAAGGACCTAATTACAGTCATTATGGTAAGCTAGGTCATACATCAAATAAATGTTGGAGTAATGGTAAAAAAAAAATTTAATGGAAAATGATACAATTGCAATTAGCATGGTCACAAGGCTAATGCATGCAAAGAGAAACAAAAATTTGAGGGCAAGTGTCACAAATGCAAGAAACAAGGTCACAAGGCATCAGATTGCAGAACTAAGCCATTCAATCTAATAGAGAAAATTGTGAAAGCAATATTTGATTGGGACTACAACACTTGGTGTAGATGTCATTATAGTGGAGAAGATGGACACATTGGTATGAATTGTGTTAAGCATCAAACTAGGAGAAGAGATACCACCATAAAATGTTTCACTTATACCAAACTTGGTCATCTAGCCCAAAATTGCATGAACACAGGTAAAATTGAAGATGAAAAGAAGGAAAAGGTAGATAACATTCATAAGCTAATGAGGTAGCAATGGATTCCTAAATCTACCAAGGATGCTAGTTCAAGTAATGATGGTCATGTCACTCAAGAAGTGGGTGACTCCACCATTTTCAACTAGGTTTCCAAAGAAGAACTCAAACTACATTATCAAGATCACATTCAAATAGTTCTAATTGAAAGGTGACAAAGATCCAAATTAGTATTCAAGATACAAAAGGATCACTAAGGAATATCAGTATTAGTTATCACTGAGTTACCTTATCTACCAAGTAAGATCAGGTCAGGAGTAACAAGACACACATGATTATCGAGTCATGAAATCTTGATTAAGTAATCAATAGAATAGTGGTTAAAAAGCTATCGAGAATGATGTCAACCAAACTACCTTTATACTAATCATTAATGGCAAAGTTTAAACAAAAAACATGAAATCAAATTCATTTCTCACTATGAAATCTAAGTACTATTGCAAAGTAGCGATTTAGAGTGCAATCAAATGACTTTACAAAAATCTACAGTAGATTATCAAGGTTTTCACAATTTACCAATTAAAATGGCATCAAGCAGAAGAAAAGTGAAGAGAGAGTCTGAGATGTTGGTTTGAGGAGTTGAATGGAAAGAGCTAGATTTTAAACTTGTGCCTGCGATTGCAAAACCCCTTGACTCAAGTGGAGCTCAATAGAAAATTCCTCCAAAGGTACTCCTTGTTAACAATATATTCATACTCATTTCAAGTGTTCTATTTAAGAAATTGGAACCCTAGAAATGGATGATGCCCTAGATGAATTGTGTTTTAATGGAATTCTTAAACCTGAGCATAAGCATTTAGAAGAAAAAGGTTTAACAAATATTGCCCACATGCCCCGAGGTTTTCAAATCAAATGGATTAGATACATTCTAAGTTGAGTGCATAATGGTCAGCTATGGCTTGAGAAACCCCATGCTCACCAAAGCCAAAACCACCAAAACCCTGCATTGGACCGAATTGGAAAGAAAACCCTAGCAGAATGGGATTGTAAAGGCACGAAAATTAGTAGTGTAACTGATGTAGAGCTAAAATTTGGGATTCATGTTATAGCACACAAGATATATAGTTTGAGCCATCTTAACAGTGTATCCCATGAAGCTATAGACTTGGCTTATAAAGTGGGGAAAAACAATCTATCTTATGATCTCACCAAGTTGTTGTTGAGGCAATTCAACAAGAACATGGAAAGTATCAAAACCTCCAAGAACAACCCTTGTAAATTTGGTTCACTCTTGACATGTTTGTTCTTTTATGTTCAGAAGTTCTTCCCTTCCAAAGGCATGGTAGTATGGAGAAAAGATGTGCCTGTATTATACCAAATAAATGAATACATTGTAGAAAAGGGAGAGAACTATGTTAGAATTATGAAAAACTACTTTGAAGTGTTCAAAGAGAAAATGAACAATAGGTTTAGAATAACTATGAAGTTAGTTGAAGATTACAAAGGTGATATATGCTTTATGGTTGATTGTGATAGAGTTTACATCCAGGTAGTGAAGCTTAGAATTGCATGGGTAAAACCTCTTTCTTATGAGGTGAATATTGATGAAGCAAAGGATATTATCGAGGCTTTAATTAATGAACCTATTGATCCAAAGGCACCATATTTTGGAGCCTATGATGAGTCCAAGGCAAGGATAGAATTGGAGATAAAACTACCTTAGGCATCTAACAAGGGAAAGACAAGGATAGCTAAACTGAAATCCAGTACACCTCTCATGTTAACTAAAGGTAAAGGAGAAGATGTAGAAGAGGTAAGGGATGAAGAGGAATTAGAAAAGGGAGAAGAACCTATGAAGAAGAAAGGTAAGGTGATCATCACCAAGCCACCTAAGCCATCCATTGTGGTCTTCACAAGGAGGTCTAGGAAGAAAGGAAGAGATATTGTCCTTAGCAAACCTCCTCCCACCTTCCAAGAAAAGTTGAAACAAATGGAAGAAGGTGCATGCATAACAAACTTCAAATCTTTTAAGTATGAAGCAAGGATAAAGGTAGAGAAGAAACAGGTTAAAGAACTAGTCTTGACCAAAATGGGAAAATGGAAGTATTCAATGGATCAAATAGCCTCTCAAATCTCTAATGAATTATTAGAGAAAATAAAGCCAACATGGGACTTTGCAATGGAAACAACAAAAGACATTTATGCAAAAACACTGAGGTAGCTGTTACCAAGCATGAAAGATGTTGAGGTAAAAGAGTCTTTGAAGAAAAATGAAGAAAAAATGACTCTTAGATTTAATACATGTTTAATTTTGATCAAGGATATAGACCATGTGGTTAAGAATTCTACAAGCATGTGGAAGAATGTTTATCATCTACAAACAACAAGTGACTTCCCAATAGATGTTAAGGATAATGATGATGACAGTGATGATGATGGAGAATAAACTTATACTGAGCCTACACATTTTGACAATAAGGAAGATGAAGAAGATAAAGATGAGGAAGCTACCAAGGAAGATAAAGAAGATGATGAGGAGATTGACCCAATGAAGATAGTAGCTATAGTCATTTCCTCACTTCCTCACTCTCTAAGAAAACTAGTAGCTATATGAAGCTCAGAGACAACTTTAACAAGTTTGATTGTGACAACCGCATACACTTCAAATGTCCAATCACTCTTTGCCCCCATTCAACTCAATGTGTCTATAGTAGAAGTGACTTCCACTTCATCTACTGAGTTACAACCTCTCACTTCTTTAGTTACCAAGTCATCAGTCATGAATACATTGTCTTCTACAATTTTGAGTTCTTCAATAGTAAGTACTACAATTTTGTCTACATCAGTTTTAGATTCAAGCATTCCTAATTGTATTCCATCAGCTAGTACTATATCAATTTTCACTACAAGTAATAGTATATCTACAATTGTTTCTATCCTAGATACAAAGGCATTAAGTACAAGGATAGTTGAACCTAAGGTTCAACTGAGTACAAGATTTTTGGGTAGAGGAAAGGAGATAGAGGAGGACATAGACTTAGATGAGAAAATAGAAATTCCCAAATGAGACATTGATAATCTTACTGCAAGCCAAATGCACATAGTTGGTGAACTCCTCTAGAAGAAGGAAAAACAACAGAAATTGAGAGAAGGAAGCAATAGAGAATATAAGATTATTGATGATGCTAAAAACATTTTTTCTAAGGCGTTAGGTATTGAGGTAGATTCTTCTCAACCTATTTTATTTTAATTAGAAAAAGCAGTCCAAAAGTTCAATTAAGACACTAGTGAATAGGATAAGTTAATTGAGGAAGCTGAAAACAAATTTGACAATAAAGTGCTTGAGCACATTGCTTAGCAAATTGCTATTCAATAAGTTGAGCTTTTGTCAATTTTTACTAATCTTGAATCATCTTGCACTAATGTGACATCACTTATTGTGAAGTTATGTGATGTTTCTGAGTTCACAAATGAAATAAAGAGTAAATTGTCAAAAATTGATGAGGATCTAAAATCCAGTGCTCAGTAGTTGCAACTTGACCATAGTTCAAGCTCCGCACATCACATGAAGATCAGATTTTTGTCAAACATGCAAGCAAAGTTGTTAAGAGAAGAAGTAAGGATCCAATTATCACTGATTGATATTCAGAATATGATCCTTCCTATCATGTATATAATGCACAAACATATTGTTTACTCAAAAAACTTGATCCATGACAATAACTTCTCTATTGAAGATCACATGATAAAACTCTATGTAGAAGTACAGATTGCTCTACATACATGTAAGATTTTACAAAAAAATTGGGATAAAATCCTAGCACTTATTCTTAAGGTACACTCTGATTCTTTTAATCTCATATTGGTGTCTCCATGTAGATAAGTTCTGAACAATTCTTTGGCATTATTGTCAAAAATGAGGAAATTATTGTTGAGAATAAGTCACATAGTATGGGGGAGAAACATGCTATGAGGAAAATGTATATAATAGATGATATAAAGTATACCTTACAAACATAGATTTTGAAAAATCTAAATATAGTATATTCGACTGAGCTAGTATCATATGGTGATGTATATAAGATTTTGGTTGATAAGTGTTTTTGTCACTAATGCCAAAGGGGGAGATTGTTGACATATCAGTCAAGTTTGTTATTAGTGAGACACACTTATTCAAATTTTGTATGGCTACCAAGCTCATTGAACAGTCTACAGTGTTAGCCATGTAATCTAGTAGCTATTAAGCATTTTAGTGGTTACCAAGTATATTTAGTTATTGTAAATTCCAATAGTTCAAACTGAGCAGATTCAATCTAGCATTTCAACCTGAGTAGTTCAATGGTTACCAAACATTTCAGTTTCTACCGAGTTAGCAGTTCGTGTAATGCAAAGCTAGTGTAAATTGAGTTGTATGATGATTAGTATTTACCAAGTATAGTCATGGTAAATAGGTAACCCAGTTTGTGCTGAGTTACATAGTATCTACCAAGTCACCAATGTAGACAGAGTTCAAGACCACCTTGAAGTGATTAGTATGGACCAAGCTTCTACTTCTACTGAGTGCATGACGATGCCAAATAATGACAATGGGTTCCAAGTATTAGAACTTCACCAAGTCATTCTTCAAAACCTGAGTATCTTCATTTGGGCTAACTTTGTAATATTGGTGTTAACTTGTATGATGGCTGACTTTATAATTTTGTAATTTGGATATATATATATACATATATGTATATATATATATACATATATGTATACATATATGTATATATACATATATGTATACATATATGTATATATACATATATATATATATACATATATGTATACATATATGTATATATATATGTGTATATATATATATATATATATATATGTATGTATGTATGTATGTATGTATAAAAATATAAAAGATAATGAGCAATGTAAGAATGTGAATGTGAATAGTTAAAACTAAGCAGTAGATAAAGAGTAAATTGTGAAGGTTGAAGCACAAACATATTCATCATAGAAAGGTGACCAATACAATAAACGAATCTCTATCAACAATCTAATTGTAAGTCAGTGATATATTGTGTCATTCTAACAAGTGAATCAGTCAAAATCCTTTCACAAGGTAGAATTAACAGTCTTTATTAAATCTCTTAGTAGAGTGCATACTTCATTGTGTGTTTATAAAACCTCTAACAAAGTGGACCTAGGGGTCCTAATTGCTCCTAATAGGGAATATCATTAGAAGTGATCAATGTAAGCCTTAACATGCCAACTTTATGTAGTAGAATTGAAGTTTTGTGGGTTTCATCCCCACCCCAGTTTTACTTTCTATTTGGAAGGTTTTTGGGTCGTCAAATCATTATGTTCAAGTGTTTTGGAAATTTTTATATATTCAGTTTCAGATGCATGCAATTAGATTAGATGTGATAAATTAAATGTTAAATGGTTTATTGGATTCATAATTGAAATTGGTATAGAAATTTTGGAAGTTATTGATTCACCCCTCCCCTCTTAGTAACTTATAGCATAGTCTTGAATATTTCCAACGATAAGCACCCATTATTTGAAATTAAAAAAAAAGAGTGTCCATTATTAAAAATTAAAATTGGAGTTTAAAATGCATTAACCCCCAATTTTTTTAAAAGTTAAAAATGGGTACCCATTTTTTACTTTTAAAAAATGAATACATGTTTCTAAAAAATTCAAAATTTTTATTTTTTCAAAAATGGGTACCTATGTTTGGAAAATAAAAAATGGGCAGTGCCTTTAAATTTAGGATCAGGCACCTGAGCCTACTATGGGTGCCTTTAAAAAAAAAAAAAAAGAGTACTCACTTCTGAAATAACATTATCTCAATCTACAGACTTCTACAAATTTTAGACCCAACTTCTTGCTTCTACCTATTGCCCAGTTTTTAGTTTTTTCCTAGCATGGTTCAATTAAAAGCTTTTTTTTAGTTTAGTTGAAATTTCTCATCCTAGTTGTGTTCTATTTTTTGTAAATCACTTCTTAGAGTCCTTTGTGTTGTATTCTTATGGGTTTGGGCTCTTCTCACTATAACTAATTAGAGTATATGAAGAAAACCTTCAAGTGTGAGAATTATGAATGTGAGGACAAATCTTCTTAAAGAGATAGCTTTCTTATAGCTATTGCTCACCTAGGCTAACACTTTAGTGAAAAAAGGAAGAAGGAATATAGAAAGGGAAATACAATGAAGAAATTTTTTATCAATGCTTAGTTCTTGCCCATGGATGCACATAACACTAATGAAAACCTCAAATCTACATGTGTGTTATTCTTATTGCTCCTAAAATATTCATATGTAGATGGAAGTCTATGACATGTTGAAAGAAAATAAAATCATATGTAAGACATTCAATGGTAAAATTAATACAATATAAAAACTTAGAAGACAAACAAGAAACAACTCATACAACAAAAGATAATTTGCACTTATACTAGATGAGGAGAAAATGATAGAAATAAAGCATTTACTAATAATGTGAAAAATTAAATTTTGAATGCAAGGTGTGGACCCTGCAAGAGAGCTAGAGTAGAAGCTCCTAGTTATGCATGAAAATTTCATTTATAGATCAAGCATAACTCAAATTGTCACAGTTGAGTTCAAACTCTAACAAGAGTATTTAATTCAGATACAAGACAAGTGAGATACATTGAAAATAAGAATAGTATCTTTGTTCACAACTTGATTCATGAAAGTGATAAAAAAAAGTAAAATGATGCACCTAGTAGATGGAAAAGAGAAATCATACCCCTGCAAGTGATAATTGAGCATGGCATGCACGAGCATCATGCTACAAAGGAAAAATAAATTGGACATTGATTTTTAAGTCTAGGTACATTGTCATGACCTCCAAAATTTAAATCATGTTGTTGACAAAATAACACCAAAATTGAAAACATGGCATATGAACCAACTATAATAACATAGACAAATGTTTTTACTAGTCAACATTGAATGTAGTTGTGTGGTTGAGAAAAATCCCAAGTACAAGATATAATGATAGATTCAAAAATCCCCCATCTTACTAATAGTACATTCTGTAGAAAAAGTCAGGGAGGTGGAAAATAGTTGAACATCATTTAAAGAAATGAACTAAGGGACTGCAAGTAATTTGCAAACGAATACTAGGGGAATAATAAAACAACACATTAGCCTTAGAAAACATTATGTATTACATCAGCTTCTCCAGCCTGCTGAACTAAGAGATCAACCCCCTTTTTTGGCTACTATCTAGTACATCAAAAACAATATGTATTATCCTATTGTAGAGGATTTCAACCCATTGTAATGTATCTTAAATTTTTTTATGTATGGTGGGCTATTAGTGGTAAAAATAGCTAATACTAATTATTGTTAAGATTTACGAACTTTTTATTATTAAAGGTGGAGTATTGATTATATAAGAAATATATTAATATAGTTGTGCAACAAAATACACTCACTTTTTTTACATCAATATTTATATATTTATCAACATAAATTTACAAAAAAAAAAAAAAAAAGTTTTATTCATATTTCAATTATTACTTTCTCTTACTTATGCTTAAAACTAAACAATTTAAAGAACACATAATTAATAGAAAGAAACTATTCATCAAAAAAGAACACATAATTATTGTTACTCCAATTTTAAAATTCTACAAACATCCTTTTGATTCAATTTAGTGTGAAATATGTCTTACTTTAAACTTACAACTTCACATGTCTCTATTTAGATCTCATTTTTGAATTGAACTGAATTGTTTGTGTGTGTGTGTGTGTGTGTGTGTGTGTGTGTGTGTGTGTGAGAGAGAGAGAGAGAGAGAGAGAGAGAGAGAGAGAGAGAGCGAGAGAGAGAGAGAGAGAGAGAGAGAGAGAGAGAGAGAGAGAGAGAGGGGGGGGGGGGGATTGGACATGGAAAAAGAGAGTAAGAAATATGGAGAGAATGTGATAGGATGGAGTGTGTGTGTGTGTGTGTGTGTGTGTGTGAGAGAGAGAGAGAGAGGGGGGGGGGGGGGGAGGGAGAGGGGGGATTGGACATGGATAGAGAGAGTGATAAATATGGAGAGAATGTGATAGTATGGAGAGAGAGAGAGAGAGAGAGAGAGAGAGAGAGAGAGAGAGAGAGAGAGAGAGAGAGAGAGAGAGAGATGGGAAATAATGTGGAGAGAGAGAGGGTTGGAAATGGGAAATAATATGGAAAGAGAGGGAGTGCTTAGGGATTACTTGGAGAGAGACAAAACTTAAGAGTAACAATTTACACACAGAGAGAGAGAGAGAGAGAGAGAGAGAGAGAGAGAGAGAGAGAGAGAGAGAGAGAGAGGTTAGGAGTTAGTTAATTAATGTGAGAGGTTAAGAGTTATTAAGAGAGATATATTAAGGGTTATTTAGTTATTGAGTGAGTGTGTGTGTTTTTTTTTAGAGAGAGAAAATTGAAAATATGTTATTAGCATTTGAGTTCATTGATTGACTATGTCTTTGGAAGACAATGACTAACTATTTCAAAGTATGCTTAATTAAAATTAATGAAAAATAAAATATTTATGACATAGGATTTATTTATCTATTTCATGTTGTAGAGCTCTTAAATATCTTTTCAATCCATTTTTAATAGAGTCAATTGGGCTCTAGATGCGAAAGTTATGGCTTTCAAAGTAAAGCCTATTTTTATTTCTTCAAAACTCAATTGGGTTTTGAATAACCTGATCAGGTTTCAGAACCCAATTAGGTTTTGAATAACCTGATCAGGTTTCAAAACCCAATTAGGTTTTTTATTTTATGTATTTTCACTAGGCTTAGTAACCAAGCCTAACTGCTTTTTGAAATTTTAAACAACCTGATTTGGTTATTCATAACTTGATCAGGTTATAAACTTTTTTGGATTTTTTTGTGCGGTGTCAACTAAATTGTACACCATCTTGGTGCACACATCCAAGAACTTTCTCAGTCAACTTGGGTGTTCAAACCACTTACGTAGCTGAAGTCATAACCTTCTACCATGGGATCTTAGTATTGACTAGGAAAAATGTGAAAAAGTTGATCATCAAAGGGGATGTTCTAAACGTCATCAACCTTTTAAAAGATATGGAAAAGACAAGTTAGAATGGCAAGAATGTAATTTAAATGATAAGACACCTATTATGCAACTTGGAGGAGGTATCATTTTGCCACACGAATTAAGCATGCAATCATGCCATGGATAGGTTCACAAGTGTGGGAAGATATATGAAGGAGTTTAAAATTTGGGACAACCCTATATGAAGGGGTTTAAAATTTGGGACAGCCCTCTATCTATCCTAGTGGAGGCATAGGAAATTTTTTATCTTGATCACATATAAATCATGTATTGATGATCTTTCTATTATTAGAATTTATGGGGTTCGTTTGCTAAAGAATTTTTATGATTTGGATTGCTATTTTAGTTTCACAATTTAATGTGATTGAGAAGAAAATTATGAGTTTGGTTTTCTTGTCTTTGCTGGGTTTGTTAACTTTTGAGGCTATGTTTTTTCTCTGCTTTCATAAGAATAGCAGGAAGGGGGGAGACCCTTATTAGATTCATCCTAATGAATAACAAGACACTTGAGAAGGGAGGGATAAAAAATGATATTATGGGCATGAAGAGCTATAATCCAAAACTTTCTCATAAAATCATTGAGTTATTGGATAGTGGAAAGGTTATAATGATTTGTGTTTCATTTATCATCATGTCTGAGTCTATCTCTGACATTACTGGTTTGAGTATGGAGGGTGTCAAGATTCTGAGGAACACCACAATATCTTTCAAAGGTACCCTTGAGCATTTTTGGGAGCAGAGTCAAAAAGCCCCCATGTTGCATCATGGGTTTGACAGGTCCTAGTGAGGGTGCTCATTCAAATTTGCACCTACAAAGGAAGGTACAAAAGGTTTCATTGCCAAATATTCACTATTTGGAATCATTTTCATAGGAATTATTTATTATATTTTCCTTATTGGATGTACTCCTCCATTTCCCTATCTATTGATAATTATAAAGTAAAAGGCTCCCTACCAAACCATCAAGGTCTTTTATTTAGACTCTAGGAATTCCACAAGAGTTTGACCCTTCAGTCCTCCCTTTGCACCTATAATCTCCCCCTTTCCTTGCCCCTAAGCTTAATAAGAAAATCTTCAAGGTCATTTCCTCCTCAGTGAGGCACACTTACACTCCTACTACTCCCGAGACTTCCTTTGGTTATGTGGTTAGGACTCTACTATCATGTCCCCTAATAATGATAATATGGATATATAAAATATTTATAAAAATTATTTTAATGGATATATAAGTATTATTATATACTTAATTATTGTTGGACTAAATGATTATATAAAAATCTTATTATAATTACATCATTAATAAATATAATTATAGTAATATATTTGATGGTATAATATATTATTAATGAATATATAATAATATATTATTGATGTAGTAATAATATGTTACTAAGATATGATAAGTAATAATAAAATATTATCATTATTATATATTAGTAATAATAAAATAAAATAATAAATTATTTGATTGAAAAGATACATCTTTTATCATTATAAATCATATAGGGGAGACTAGGAGAAAAGGCTAGAAATAATGTATTTAGTGCTAAGATGAAAAATTAATTTAGGAAGGTGCAGACCCTACAAGACAACTAGAGGAGAAGCCCCTAGTTATTCATACAAATTTCATTTGTGGATCAGGCATAACTCAAATTGTCACAGTTGAGTTCAAACTCCTACTAGAGTATTTCATGCAGTTGCAAGACAAGTGAGATACATTGAAAATAAGAATAGTATCTCTATTCACAACTTGATTCGAGAAAGTCATAAAAATAAGTAAAATGATGGATCGAGTAGATGGAAGACAGAAATCATACCCATGCAAGCAAAAATTGAGCATGGGATGCACGAGCATCGTGCTACAAAGTCAAAAGAAATTGGACGTTGATTTTTAAGTCTAGGAACAGCGTCATGACCTCTAAAAGTCAAATCATGTTGCTGACAAAACAACGCCAAAATTGAAAACATGGCATATAAACCCACTATACTAACAGAGATGTTTTTACAACTCAACATTATGTTGGAATATTTAATGCTCTTGGTCGTTTGCCCCTTGAGCCAAATGCCCACCTACCACCTAACGGCTCAAAACAGATAGAAAACATGAATGCGGTAGGTGAGATTTTTGAATTTGGAAATGAGAGGGAAAACCATTTTAGGTTAGAAGACAAAGAGAATGATTCATTCATTTCATTTAGAACAGATCAAGCAGAGTAGAGAAGTTGCAGAGAAGAGCAGTGGAAGAAGATCAGCAAATCCAGTCGTCAGAGTGCAGAGAAAGAAGTTTGTTTATTTCATGCCTGCAGTTGCACGTCTTTTCTCTGATCATTCTGTAAGTTTATTGTTCATTGGATTCGACCTGTGAAGCACTGATTGCTCTAGGCATTTTTGTATGCAGCCATTAGAGCTGCAAGTTTAAAGTTTGAAGTATTGAAGTCGTTTGAAGTTTTAGGGTAAATATAGGGTTTTCTAGTTGAAGCCAAATGCTCCCAGATTTGTAATAGTTTAAATCTCAGTTGAATAGAAAGAAAGAAGCATACTTAATCCATTGTTCTTCATCTTCTATTCATTGGATTTAAAAAGTTTTGTTGAAAGCTTCAAGCTTTGGCTTTCTGGTTTTAATGGTGAAAGCATTCACGTTGAAATATTTCCTAAGTTATATTTCTTAAGTTTGAAACAGAACACTCGACATCTTCTTTCTCTGTTGGTGCCGAGCATTTCCTTTGTGAGCCGAGCATACTGAGCATTTGGTGCCGAGCTCCTCCTTGTGCCGAGTTCACTCGGCACTTGTTGTCTGTCACTCGACACCTTCATGTGCCGAGCAAGTGTCGAGTAATTTCTGGCACTCGGCACCTTCCTGTGCCGAGCACTTTCCTTCAAGTGCCGAGCAATTTTTAGGGTTAGGGTTGTAGTTTTAAGTTGCGAGTTGTTGAAATATTAATTTGTATATTTCTCACATGGTATCAGAGCTTTAAGGCCCCACATCCAAAGTGAGTTAGGGCATTTGTTTTTTCTTCAGATATTTATCATGGTAGGAGATGCAGGAAATATATGGCAGCAGCCACCATCATTTAATGGACAGAATTATGATACATTTGCAAAGAAAATGAAAACCATTATGGTTGCAAATGATTTGTGGGAGTTTCTGGTCAATGGATTCAATGATGTGATTGATCCAACTTAGTATGTTTCCCTCACAAATGCAAAACAATAAGGCAACCCCCACACCAATAGCAGTAGGTTTGAAGTTGAGCAAGGAAGACTCTAGCAAGAGAGTGGATCCAACACTATACAAGAGTATGGTTGGAAGTCTAATGTATTTGACAGCAACTCGGCCAGACCTAATGCATGCAGTAAGTCTGATTTTTAGATTTATGGAAACACGAAAGGATTCCCATTGGCAAGCGGGAAAAAGGATCCTAAGGTATGTGAAAGGTACCAAGGGATTTGAGATTTTGTATACTACAAATGATGAATTCAAGATGGTTGGTTACACTGATAGTGATTGGGCTAGAAGTATAGATGATAGAAAGAGCACTTCCGGATACATGTTTCATATGGGATCGGGTGCAATTTCATGGGCATCCAAGAAGCAACCTATTGTTACTCAATCTACAACAGAGGCTGAATACATAGCAACAAATGCAGCAACATGTCAGGCTACTTGGTTAAGGAGGATCTTGATAGAATTGAATGAAAGGCAAGAGGATGGAACCGCAATTTATTGTGACAACATCTCATCAATTGCATTGTCCAAGAATCCAGTCTTCCATGGGAGAAGAAAACACATAGAAATCAGATATCACTTCATCAGAGAGTTGGTGGAGAATGGGGATATCAAGATGAATTTTTGCAAGTCAGAGCAGCAGCTAACAGACATTTTTACCAAGCCATTAGGCATTGGAACTTTTGTACACCTAAGAGAAAGTCTTGGTGTAGTTGATGTGGATCAGCTGTGATCCTTGTTTTTTTGGCTCAGGACAAAGGGGAAGTGTTGGAATATTTAATGCTCTTGGCCGTTTGCCCCTTGAGCCAAACGCCCACCTACCACCTAATGGCTCAGAACAGATAGAAAACATGAATGTAGTAGGTGAGATTTTTGAATTTGAAAATGAGAGAGAAAACCATTTTAGGTTAGAAGACAAAGGGAATGATTCATTCATTTCATTCAGAATAGATCAAGCAGAGAAGAGAAGTTGCAGAGAAGAGCAGTGGAAGAAGATCAGCAGATCCAGTCATTAGAGTGCAAAGAAAGAAGTTTGTTTATTTCATGCCTGCAGTTGCACGTCTTTTCTCTGATCATTCTATAAGTTTATTGTTCATTGGATTTGACTTGTGAAGCAGTGATTGCTCCAGGCATTTTTGTATGTAGCCATTAGAGCTGCAAGTTTAAAGTTTGAAGTATTGAAGTCGTTTGAAGTTTTAGGGTAAATATAGGGTTTTCTGGTTAAAGCCGAATGCTCCCAGATTTGTAATAGTTTAAATCTCAGTT
Source organism: Cupressus sempervirens (assembly GCA_028749045.1). NCBI lineage: Eukaryota > Viridiplantae > Streptophyta > Pinopsida > Cupressales > Cupressaceae > Cupressus > Cupressus sempervirens. The sequence goes on along the minus strand of CM053783.1, from coordinate 673,146,372 downwards.
GAATAGAAAGCAAGCAGCATACTTAATCCATTGTTCTTCATCTTCTATTCATTGGATTTAACAAGTTTGGTTGAAAGCTTCAAGCTTTGGCTTTCTGGTTTTAATGGTGAAAGCATTCACGTTGAAATATTTCCTAAGTTATATTTCTTAAGTTTGAAACAAAACACTCGACATCTTCTTTCTCCATTGGTGCCGAGCTCACTCAGCATCCATTGGTGCTGAGCATTTCCTTTGTGAGCCGAGCATACTTGGCATTTGGTACCGAGCTCCTCTTTGTGCCGAGTTCACTCGGCACTTGTTCCCTATCACTTGGCACCTTCATGTGCCGAGCAAGTGCCGAGTAATTTCTGGCACTCGACACCTTCCGTGCCGAGCACTTTCCTTCAAGTGCCGAGCAATTTTTAGGGTTAGGGTTGCAGTTTTAAGTTGTGAGTTGTTGAGATATTAGTTTTTATATTTCTCACACATTAAACATAGTTGGGTTGTTGAGGAAAAGCCCAAGAAAAGAAGTATTAAGCACGCTAAAATTACATGGGGCTCGGCGTAGCATATTCTTTACTTAGAGAAAGCGCTTTCTTTCTAGTGGTTGATGGATAGAGATAGGCATGAAAGCTGTATATGAAGCAGTTGACCTAGTTTGTTTTCGATCTAGATACCCACCCCTACTATTCTTTGTGCATGCATCTAGCTCGACGGTTTGGTGGGTGCGGCCCCCCTCTATATTAGTTTTATAGGCGAGCCTTATTATATACGTCATGGCCCTAGGAAATGCATCCTTAAGCGATCGCCCACCTTTCTCATGACAAACTAAGTGAAAATATGAAGAACTCTACAGCAATTCTATGGGGGAGAGGCCGGTGCTCCAACTAGAGACAAGATCGCTCCAAGGATGTTTTCATCATCCAAGGATCGTAGACTATTTTAAAGGGCCTTCCTATTATTAGAAAAAGTAAGGGAGGTGGTAAACAATTGAACATCATTTAAAGAAATGAACTAAGGGACTTCAAGGAATTCACAAACGAACACTAGGGAAGAATAACACAACACATTAGCTTTAGAAAACATTATATGTGATATCAGTTGTTCCAGTCTATGTATTATGAGGTCAGCTCTTCTTTTTTTATTGCTATCTAATACATCAAAAACATTATGTGTTATCTTATTGTAAAAGATTTCAACCTTTGGTAATGTATCTCAAATTTGTTATCTATAATGGACTACTGGTGGTAAAAATAGCTAATACTAATTTTTGATAAGATAAACAAGTTTTACAGGGACCTGAAACCCAAAAGTAATTACATAACCATGGCTGATAATAAGCAATTAAAGCCGAGCCAAAAAAGACAGGACACTCGACTTATAATAAGCAAAAAGCCCAGCCAAAAACAAAGAACAACGAAAAGGCCAATAAAACATCCAATAAAAATTTACGTACTTTTTATTATTAAAGTTTAAATATTGATTATATAAGTAATATATAAACATAGTTGTACAGACCAAAAACATTCATTCTTTTTACATCAATATTTATATATTTATCAACATAAATTTACAAAAATAAATAAATAAATAAGCAGTTTTATTCCTATTTCAATTACTACTTTCTCTTACTTATGCTAGAGTTTTCAATAAAACCAAACAATTTAAAGAACACATAATTATTGCTACTCCATTTTTGAAAATTCTACAAGCATCCTTCTTATTCAATTTAGCTTCCAACTTCACACGTCTCTATTTGGATCTCATTTATGAATTGAATTGAATTTTATGAAATTTGAATTTACACCTATTTTTACGCCATGACTTATATCACGTGCTAATTACAACGAACTATTATGAAACACAACATGGATCCAAAAACAAAATGTACGTGTTAAAGTTGACTTAAATAGAGTCGTAACATCCAATTGACTATTATGAGCTATAGAAATCTACTTTCCCTTGTCGTTTGCGTCAATAAGGAAAAGAATGCCGCATGGCTCCATTTATCATTCAATAGGATTCCAAATGATGTCACCACATGTTATTTTAAAAATGGCATGTGCTTCTATTTATCATCTTATTGGATTAGAAATGAAACACAGCACACTTTATTTTGATGGAGGGTTCAGACCTGTCAGGCAGTCCAGCTACGTGCGAAACCTGCATGCTAGCAACCAGTGAGGGCCATCATATAGACTTTTTAGGAATCCGATATGGGCCCACCTGTGCCTGAAACCTCTTGAACTTAGAGCCAAAAACTGAGGATCATCCACTAAGTCATTCATTCAACTGTTTAAACTTAAGCGTTTATGCAATTATTCTCAAAGTTCTGTTTATACGGTGTGTGGTTCAAACATCGCTAAAGTAGCATTCTATTTATAGGGGGTCCAGTAAACATAACTACGTTTCTTAAGTAACATTTCTGCAATGGGCAATAGCATTTCTTCTCATTCGTCCCCCCCGCTATCTGATCACAATCCCTCCTTCCATTATCTTCTTCCAACTCCACCATATCAGGTTTTCATCAATCACCGGGGACAAGATACCAAGCAAACTATTGCAAGCTTAGTCTTTCACAGTCTTGAGAATAGAGGATTCAAAGTGTTTCTAGATAAGATGTCTATACGAGTGGGAGAATACGTTCCCCAAGCCCTAATTTTTGCAATACGAAGTGCATTAGTTCATGTTGTGATCTTATCTCCCGACTATGCTCAATCTGAGTGGTGCTTGGACGAGCTACTTTTGATCAGTCAAACTGGGGCTCTAATTATCCCCGTGTTTTGGGAGATTCGACCCTTTGACGTCCTAATGGAGAACAAAGATGGAGTCTATGCAAAAGCTTTACGAAAGCACAAGGAGTGTGGGAAATTCGATAGCAGAACACTTGAGAAATGGGAGAATGTTTTACGCTGGGTTTCTCTCGTTGAAGGCTTTGTTAGTAGTGAAGGGTAACATGCAATTTATGTCTTGCTTTGTTTTAATTTTTTGAGCTGGAGATAGATCCTTACAAGGATTTATTCTTTTACTGTTTCAGTGAGAAAGAGGAGAAGGTGGAGAAAATCACGACGTGCGTGGCTCAATTTATTAAGTTGATAAAATGCCAAGGCAGAGGATTTGCAATGGCATCTTAAAATGAGAAAGGTTTTAGACTTGATAGCTTGTAAGAGCAGTTGTCTAGTGCTTAAAAATCACACATAGTAAGTGTTGATTCATAGTTAAAAAATGTTGATTACTCAGGGTTTGTCATTACTCCCTTGGCTTAATTTATAATGTTTTACGGTGATAATTTGGTCTTCAGAGTCTAGATTTTGGCTGTTGCTTTTAATGTCATATGAAAATTTTACTATAATTTTGCTCTGTTTGCTTATTTACGTGTCTTTAGTTTGATATTATAACAAAATACATTTTTTTCGGAATGAATAATGAACTTTATAATTCATATTATTATTTATCAAGGAGTTCTTCAACGAAAACATGCTAGTATATATAAGTCATCATTTCTACATAAATTGCAAGCCGTTTCTATCTAAGTATGCACCTTCATTCTGGAGTTTGAAGTATGATGGATAGGGTTTTCTAACTCATCATTAACCTCGCCAATTATATTTCACTAATTGAAGTACAGTCTTAAGAGACTTTTCAAATTCAAAAAATAAATAAAATTTAACCATTTATAAAAGTTTCTAATGTGATTTTGACACTATTGAAATTTTTTTAAATTAAAATTACATATGTTTAGAAAGAAGTTGAAGGATGTATGGGAATGAGTATAATGAGATCTATAAGGAAATGTGTTTCTCTATTCATTCCAAAACAAATAATGTAAAATAATTGATCTTTTCTTATTCTAATGATAACATGTTTCTATCAATTATAATGATTTCAAATATTAAACTATATATATTTTGATTATTTTTAGAATGTTAATTCAAATATTATATTTTAAATTATATTAACACAATAGGATGTTCACAACTGACTGAAGATCTTAAGTACATGGTCGAGGACTGGGAGAACATCAAATAGGCTTGATCCTTCTGAGCCATTGCTTTCCCTTTTTTTGATGATTTTGTGCAAAGTAATCACTAGTTTTTGGTTTGATGTTGAATGTTGTCTTGATTGTAATTTCGGGACACAGACTTCAAACTATTTTGTATAATCTAGATTTATTTTATCATTGGAATTCTAAAACTCAGTTATTTCCTATGTTTATCAGCTACATTTGGGTTGATAAGTTAGGCTTTGCTACTCATAGTACTTTACTATGTTTTTTATTAAGTTTTGTTTGTTGGTGTGTCTCTAACTATCTAGGTTAGACATGATATTTTCTATTGCTTAGCTATAATGGCTCGGAGTAGAAAAGTACTAGTTCTTAATGTTGTAATTAGGTTTAGGACCCTTATCCCGACCCCTTTAGAAAAAACCATAATAGAATTTTTTAATGATTTTTTCACATAATATTTTAAAACAAAACAATACAAAGATAATATTATAGTTATGTGAAATAATCAAAATAATATCTTACATATAATTGATAGTTTACCAACTTTTCTTTAGTTTATTGATTATAAATTTATATAAGTAATAATATGGATGCATATGTATACACGCATACTAATTTTTCTTAATTGTTTAAGTAATAATTGAAATTTGAGAATCATAAATTGTGGTATGAACCATTGCACCAAAACCCTGAGGTGCTAGTGAAGGCCGCCCACCAGGATTATAACATCCCACCATGCTTTGCATTCTTGGCTCTATAAGCCCCAGACGAACAATGCAATGTCGACATTGCCACCCACTCTGAGACTCAAACCTAGGTGGAGGCTCTAATACCACATGGTACAAACCATTTCACCAAAACGCTAAGGTGCTCGTGAAGGCCACCCACCAGGATAATAAAAAATTGATTAAAAAAAATTAAAAGTTAAGATAACCTAAATAAGCATATTTTTGTAAACTTGCAAATTTTCCACATAAAGATGAGTTTTGAGGATGCAAAGTATTACTTACATGATCATCATAATTGGTTTCCTCTCTTTTGTAACTTTGCATGCTTTCTATCCTTCAACTTTGTTATTGCTTTGTACTCTACAACAATTTTAGATAGGGCCACAACAAGCTTTTGCAAAGGATTTGAAATTTTTGACACTACTACACTGTTAGAGTAAATAATTAATTATTAATTATTTATTCTATTTACTTAAACTTACTTAGGTAAATGCATTTATTTAATATTTTGTATTTAATGCATGTAGTGGTTAGTTGTTGACAACACGGGAGTTTGCTCCCTTCTAGCATGTTCCACCTTTTGTGGATGTGTGCTAAGTTGTCATCCTTATCTTCTACCATCTTCTAGCTTGTTCTAGAAGATTCCTAGAGCTCTTTATATTCGGGCTCCCTATTTGTTTTTTCAGAACATCAAATCACTTCTTGTATATTGTAAATACATTTTTATTATGTTTCAATATCTTGTTGTCTCTCATGTCTATTTAGTGTTTTTCCCTTGTTCCATGGTCTTCCTCTTGTTGGCTTCTCTTTGACAGGTTTTTGCATGTAGGTGATCTTGGGCATCTTCAGAGTTGGCTTTTATCAACTCCAACATGGTATCAGAGCCTTCCTGCCACTGCTTCATTGAAAATTTTTGAAGCCATGATTTGAAGTCAAAAACCCTAGTTTGTTTGTGCATTTTTTCTTCAAATCAGAGGATTAGCAAATTTTTGGAGCACATTGGGGCCAAATGGACATCACCATTGGATCTGAAAGGCTGTTTGCAGTTAGGATTCATATAAAGCTTTTCAATTTTTGAGACAGAGCTCTAGGAGGCAAAATTTTTTTTATTTGCAGGGCTGTACAGACCCGTACGGATGATTTTTGAGCCGAAAAAAATAATAAAAATTTAAAATAGGTGCACCATCATAGCACCGCCCATCGGCCACTGTAGGGCTACCTACACCAGGCTTGTACCCTGCTCGCACCTCCCCAGTCACCGGCGGCTCCACCTGAGCGCCTCCTCCAGCAGCACATCCCATGTCATAGGCGGCGACGCCAGCATTCTCCGCTTTGTCGGTTGTTCAGCTTTCTGCCACCCAACTGCAACTCCCTGCTAGTGGAACTTCTTTCCGCTCTGCTCTATTGAGTCACCATCTCGAGAGCCTATGTATCAGTTTCTCACATAGTCAACAACAGTTATTCAGTATAGTCAGTGTCTCAGTGATTGACATGTGCCACGGGTGCCACGTGGCCCTTGCCACGTCTTCCTTACTATCACATGGCGTACATGTGGCACTACCATGTGGCAGCCACATGGCTTCTTTTTTGCAGCTATGGCCTCCAAGCCATCAATTTTAATGCAGTGACTTGCTGATGTTAGCATGATGTTAGCACTACATCATCATCCTTGCTTGCACTCTCCATCTAGGTCATTTTGGACCTACTTGTAGTTTTTTGGCCATAACTTGAGCATACAGAGGTATTTTTTCGATTCAAAAAAAGTCTTGAAAAGCTGGTTCCGAGATGGAGACATTGGTGTAGGTATTTTTAAGTTTTGATGCATTTTTGTTGCTCATTTTTGCAATCAAAGTCTGAAGTTGTGTTTTTGACTCCGACAAGCATATCTTTTGTGTCTATTGCCTATTTTTTGAAAACTTTATATTTTTGGAAAGCTGGTTCTGTCACGTTTTCAAAAATGTGGTCCTTTTTTTAAGTTTTTGGCCCATGCTCTTTCTATCATAGTTTTGGTGTTTTTTCTATATGGTGGATATCTTGAGTATTTTAGGCCCGAGGATTATTTTCCTAGCATGGTTTCTCTTGTTTTAGGTTGTTCTTTGTTTTGTTGCAGCTTGTTTTTAGTTTTGATAATTGTAGCTATCATTTTGAAGCAATTTTATGTATCGCACTGAGACAAAGTGCCACTTTTGCATTCTGGGGATCATGAACGTTGTTTTGAGTCAGTTGTACATGCACTATTTTTATAAAGCACCATGGGGGGGATAGTTGTTTGCTATTTTAGGCCTTCTCCCTTTGTCAAGTGAGTGTCCCTTCCATGACATTAGCCCCATGTAGAGTTAGTTTGACTGTGTCTTTATGGGTGTTTTGTACCTCTTTCCCTCTCCATCATTCTTGGTTTGTCTGCAGGAGACTTTGGCCCACCTTCTCAGTTGCCTATCATCACACCCCATCTACATTAAGGGGGGGTTATGTTGTTGTTCTAATGCATCCATGGTTCGATGGTTTTATAGTGTGAACTATGTATTCAGTGGTTGATCTTATATACAAGGCGATTGTAGTGGCTAGCTACCTATGCATTTTAGTGAGATGGATCATCTACCATATAGACATGCTCAGTTCGTGCCTTCTTCTTCTATGGAGGTTCTTCAGATCAGTAGTTTGGCAAATTTGTGACTTTTTCATGCTTTAGTGATGCTCGTCATGATCACTCCTTGTTCCTATTTTAGGGAACATTCCCCTAGTTGGAGACTTCTTCAGTTCTTCACTAGGTTACATCTTTTTGGGGGAGGGTTTTTGCCACGTGGTTTTCTCTCTTTCCCTATTTATAGAGGTTGCATCTTTTGTTGCATTGTTCATGGGTACCTAACATGGCCTTGTTGCCGGGACCCATTTATGCATTTTTTAGTTTTGTGAGCTTAAGGCATTTCCCTAAGTTGCACTTAAGGGGGGGTGTTAGAGTAAATAATTAATTATTATTTATTTATTCTATTTACTTAAGGTTACTTAGGTAAATGCATTTATTCAATATTTTGTATTTAATGCATGTAGTGGTTAGTTGTTGACAACATGAGAGTTTGTTCCCTTCTAGCATGTTCCACCTTTTGTGGATGTTTGTTGAGTTGTCATCCTTTTCTTCTAGCATCTTCTAGCTTGTTCTAGAAGATTCCTAGAGCTCTTTATATTCAGGCTCCCTCTTTGTATTTTCAGAACATCAAATCACTTCTTGTATATTGTAAATACATTTTCATTGTGTTTCAATATCTTGTGGTCTCTCATGTCCATTTAAGGTTTTTCCCTTGCTCCATGCTCTTCCTCTCCTTGGCTTCTCTTTGACAAGTTTTCGCATGCAGGTGATCTTGGGCATTTTCGGGGTTAGCTTTCATCAACTCCAACATACACAACATGGCATTTTTAGACATATATTTGAGACAACATTAATATATTGTCTTAAATATTTAAGCTTTTTATTTGAAGTAACTAAAATTAAAATTAGAACTTCCTTAATTGTCTAAAACTAAAAATTTAGACAAATGAAAGGAAACATGCATTTTAGTGAGGCTAAAGTGGGAAGAATTTTTTTGCTCCCACTTCTTGTTTGGAAACTATTATTATCTCATCCATTTTTCTCACTTTTTAGTGGCCCATCTACAAATTTGTGATCTTTGAGCTCTTCAATTACATTAAGGTACGTTAAAATTACTAAGAGCAGTTTAAAAAAAAGAAATGATGCTTCATTGAATGAGGGGTCTAAATCCTTAACATAGTGGAAATTTTAGTATAGTTTCAAAAATTCCATTTCTTAAGTCCATTTCTCTCATCCATATATTGTTGGCTTGGTTTTGAGATTGCAAGTGTGCGCTAAAAATTAGAACATAGCCCTAGTAGGAGAAAGAAGAAGTGCAACACCTTGCCAAGGGATCAAAAAGAACTAACCTAAGTTTCACTAAGTTTTCCAAACATTTTTTTTTATAACATATAACAACAATTATAAAACAAAAGAAGCAATAACATACATTCATACATAAACAACACATAAAAATTTACGATCCTTTAAGGATCCCATGACATTGAATCACATTTAAATTTAATTAATATTAAATACAATATATATATATATATATGTAACATATCCACATTTAAGATTTACTACAAGTTCAAATCCATTTGAATAATATACAATTGTCTTGAATGCCACTTGGCAATAATCAGAATGCACAATCATCCATTGTACATGTCACAGGGTATGAAAGGCTAAAAGAATATACATTATAAAATAGATTATATCATCTCTTTAAGATCCATCAAACTAAAATATAATACAATAAGTATAACCACCCATCATAGTACACAAAGATAGAATGAAAGGAAATGTAGAAAAAGAAACCCCATCCACAACATCAACTAGCATATCTCAATGGTAAAAATAAATAGAACTACCACCCGACATTGTGGTAACCCAAAAAGGTCCACTCCCACCACGCTAAGGAGATAGTCTCAAGTTCCAAATGGGATAACAAAGTCAAAAGTCAAATCCAACATCTAAGTCAAGGAAAACTTAAAAGCAACCTAACTCAAAGGTACCAAGATATAAACAACATTTAAATCCAGAGGTTACAATGACACATAGGGAATCTATAATACTATTGGGCAAGTGCATCGCACGAGCCAACTCTAAGGTTACCCAACTAGTCTTTTAATCCTCTAGACCCCTAGTGACTCTATGTGACACTAGTATCCTTTCTTACTGACAAGGCATATAAACAATACATGGTCACAACCAAGAATCCTCTCTACTTCCATCCTAGCCTATACTAGCACTCGAGGCATGGGCAAGGAAAGACAAAGACTCTTATTAGTTCATTTTACTCTCATTTAATGTAGTGTTTCACTTATTAAAATGACCTATAATGGGTTACCCATCAACCTCTTTAGGGCCTTCACCTCTATTGCAAGCCACTTCCCAACATAACATATAGATAAAATACCTTAAGCTCAACAAAGGAAAAAGATCTCAAAAGACAAAATACCATACATCAATTCTCTAAACAAGCAACTGACAAGTACTAAAATCACTTGGTCAAAATACAAGCATCACTAATATGATCATCCTAACATGGATGATCGAAAAAAATACACATAAACCAAATCATAACATCATAAGTAATCACCAAAACAATAATTCCCAACCTCTAGTAGACATACTAAACTGGTCAACACTTCTAGTGAACACCAAACCTGACATACAAGAAAGCATTCAACAAACAATGTAATTTCATAGTTTTGTTTGATTTTGAAAACACACATTTTTGAGTTTACAGTAATGTTTAAGTTTTCATTTCATTGCCATTTTTCAATTTGTCAAAGTTTACAATTTTCCCTTTCAACTTAACCCATTTCTTGTTTTAAAACAAATCGCACAATTACCATTAACTTACAAAAATACAAAGATCACAATTAAATATCATAAAATAACTTTAAAATAATTATTTATTAAATTATTAAAATAATAATTATTGATCATTCAATAAAATAATTACAATTTTATTAATAATCAAAATCATTAAATAATAATAATAATAAATAAATTTACACATTATTAAATAATATTTATCATTAATTAAATTACATTTAGTTAACTTCAATTAATAACTAAAATGTAGAAACTATATTAATAAATTAAATAAATAATAATTAATTAATAATTAATCAAAACTGTTAATAAAGTTTTTAATAAATAATGTTTTTAATTTTATAAAATAATTTTAAAAACTTACAACAACAATTATAGTGTTTAATGCTCGTTGGCCTACCATTTAATGGCAACTATCATAGGTAGTACTGCTATGACCGTAGTAGAGTACTACTACTTCAGCAACAATACCTATTTCTTGTGTAGTAGTCTACTTCTATGATGGGTACAGAGAGGGGGTGGGGATTTGGTGGCCCCACCCCAAACAATATGATTTTTTAATATATATATATATATATATATATATATATATATAGTTTTATAAATTAAAAAAACCACCTCAATAATAAGTTTATATATATATATAGAAAAATGTGAATAATACTCTAATAGGGAAAATCCAATAAGCCAATCGATTTTTATATTCTATAATTCAATTTCTTTTCAAAACCCTTCTTGATTAAAATACCCAATTGATTAAAATTCACCAAATGAGGGTTCTAAAACTCAACTTCTCAAATATAGATAAATTCAATATGAATAACAATAAAATTTACAATGAAAGATTCATCTTAAATAAAACTCTAAAAAATGACAAGATTCTACCTAAATCTAATGCTAATATGCAAACGCACGAAGCATATGAGAAATCCTCTTTCTTCTAAAAAATTCCTTCTTCAAAACCTAGTCCCTACAAAATGAGCTCTAGATCTCTTATAAAGAGTTCTCCCCTAAATTTGGGGCTTTGATTGAGTAATCACGCGAGGGAACTCGTTGATCAAATTCTTTTTAATATTTTATTAACTTTTAAATATTTATGCACACTTTTTGTAATTTAGAATATCTTTATTAAATTAATTTATCTTTCTCTCTTTAATTTATTTCCAAAGCATTTTTGATAAAAATATTTATTAACTTAATTATTAATAATATTTAGAATTTATTTTAAAATGATCTCCTAAATATATTATTATTAAATTAAATAAATATTATTACTCTCTAAAATTAGAACTATAATTTTATCTTTAAATTTAATTCTTTTATTTAATTAATTTCTCAATTAATTAAATATAATAAAATATTGAAATTATCTTAATAATTTTTACATTAAATCAAATCATTAAATATTCTTTTAATTTGATTTAATTAATAAAAAATTACCATAGACCCACAAGATGAACTATGAAAGCCCATCATAAAATAAAACATACAAGATCAAACTCAAGGGTTATAATCATGAATTTACATCATATGACAAATTTAGAAGGGTAAGCATCTCAGATACTTACCCAACTTTTTAGGACAAATGGTTTAAGGATAGGATTCGGACTCAAGAGTTATCTCTCCTCTCTTACCATTGAGATATTATGATAGGGTACGCTCATCCTGGCAATTTAGAGAAGTGGTGCATCATGTAGATCTTGACTAGTAGGTGACTATGACTCCCTTCCTCAACCACATCAGAAATGTCAAACATAAATAAAACATGCATGTACACCATAGACATGTAAGTATGGGGTAAATATCCATAGAAAACATGTATAAATAATCCATGTAACTAACATTATTAAATAATTGAAAGTTACTACATGAACATACATATCATCATCGAACAATCATGAGATAACTAAAATAACTAGGTAACTATAACTATAACTATATATATCAACTGAATATGAAATAGTATCCAACAATTTGGAAAGCAATGTCAGTGATCATCAAGCATAAACATAAAGCTGGCCTAAAAGAGTTCAGCAATAATAAGTGAAAAGAAAACTAGCGATAGGCACTATAAGAAGTTGCAGACCCATTATAATCTCAATTGGTATTCACCCATCTCAAAGATTTCCAAGCATGTTCTCTTTTATGAATCCATCTAAGGCCATATTCCATCTTATGGCCTCCTATGTTTGCGTAAGGCTCAAGCTAAGCAGGGGCATCATTCCGAGTGGGGTTTTAGGCAGAGCAGTTACAAAGATGCAAAAGGGGAGATCATAGTTGAATGGGCACTTGATTAGGCAACCCTGGATAGGTACCCAAAAATGGTGTGTTCCCAAAAGAGGGCTTTGAGGGGTGAGAAGGATTGCTACTCCATTTTTCTTGCAAACTATCTGGATGAGGATGTCATGACGGTTTTTCATGATTATGCCCATGTATTATATGTTGCCTGTATTGATGAGTGGCTCTATAGGCACCTCACTTGTCTTATTTTTAGAGTGGCTTCTCCCCTCACTATGCCTCTCTCCAACTTTATTCCTCTTGCTAGGAATGAATTGTTGCACCATAATTAATTTCTATACATGGAATGGATGGATGAATGAACACCTAAATTTATATACCTATACAGTTTTGTATTCTTGTTTTTAGATTGGGATGATTCAATTATGCCATTTTTCAATTGAATTATTGATCCATATTTCATAATCGGTGAAGATTTTTTAAAATTTGAATGAACCCATCAAATGACATGTTTTGGATTGTGCTTTGTTGGAAAATTCATTGGGGAATAAAAAATTGTGTTTAATTGAAAGAATCATATATTCATTGTTGTAGCACAGATCTAACTAGAAGTAATAAATTGTCACACACATTTAAATTAACTAGTCTGACTTACAATAGAATTAAGAATACAATGAAATTAAGATTTTATTTAAGGAAGTATTCTTAGAATAAGGAACTTATATTTGAGGAAGTGATATTGATTTTAGAGTTGGAATGAAGAGTTTATATAAATAAGTGATCTAGGTTTAAGATTTGAGATTGGTTTCTATATTTGAAACCGTTTTGCGAATTTAGCAAATTATATTAAGTTATTTAATTTTTGGTTTTATTTTTTGGATCTTATAGAACATGCATTAATGTCTATAACTTGAAACTAGACTCTTTGTCGTTCCTCTATATATTAGGATATGGTCCCAACAAGGGGAAACCAATGTCAAAACCCTCTAACTAAAATGACTTAGTCAATAGATGGCCCTAGTAGGATAGGAACATATGCCCTTTGATGAATCCATCTGATAACATCACATACGAATGATAAGGAGATGAATGTGTCATCTCTGAGGAAGAAATCATAAGAGTTGCACAAAATCTCAAACTTCATTTCCTGAAGATCTAGTCGTAAAAGCCCAACCTCGCATTGTCCACGGTGTTAGGCTCCAGATCCATCAACATGGCCCTAGGAACAAATATCCCACTATTCAGCTCATTGTAGTGCACATTAACTCTCTCCAGCTAAAAATCAGTTATCCCCTAGTATCTCCCACTTGGATCAATTCCATGCTCTGCACACAGTTCCCAAAACTTGGAGCCAATTTGGTTCCCATACTACCCTCCTTGAATGTGCATAATCTCCCTCATCTTGACCTCAAATCAAGTGCAATATGAGAAATCAATAAAGAGCAATATCAATCCCAAAAAACCATGGATAGAAAAATGTGATACGAAACAATTTTACACAGATTTTGGAGCTTTATATAATGGGAACCCAAAATTTTGGTGGGCAGAAGAAAACCATATCAGTAGGAAGAAAAATGGTGAGAAACCCTTGAATTAATTTTTAGAATGAGGCAACCAAAGGAATTTTAAATCATTTTAAAATATTTTACCAAGGTTTGGAAGTGGGATTAGTCGCCCAACATTTAGGCGATCCAAAATTGTAGAGAATTGATGCTTAACTCCAATTCCACTGTCCAAGCTAATAATGATGTTGCTAACGAGATATAGAAAACCATAAAATTACTCACTTACAAATTTAACAGTATTTTATTTTTTTGCATATATTTAGAGGAGTTTGATTTAGTTTGTAGTTTCCAACAAAGAATGAGGAATAACGCATGTATAATTTGTTTCTAATCTTCACGAATGAAGTTTTTTGTGTAGTATTTTGGGTATGAATTTTAGAGTTTATTTAGGAATCAAATATGTAGTTAACCTACGATAGGATGAATTCTATGATGATTATAGACTTATAATAGAGATCTGTTATTTTGAATTGGTGAGAGAGCATAAACTGCTAATAAAATATGGATTCTCTACCGTAAAAAACTAGATTTTTCTTTGTTCAATCAGAGCGTGTTAAGTATGATGTCTATTCAATGTGGGTGTATGTAATTTAACTATTAATTACCTATGAATCTAGTTGTTGTACCTATTTTCTTTTCTACAAAAAAGCTCATCCCTTTATAACCTAATAGAGAATCTCATTGTATTTGGAAGAGTCATACATCTGCTAAGACTGAGAACATAGTGGAAGAAAACATATTGAGATTATAGATTCATGTTTTATGGTGACATTTTTTTTCCCATGATGTATTTTTTCACCATGTAGAGTATTTTACAGTTATAATGAACTTGAGAATTTGAAGATCAAATTTTCATCACCATTAAAATTGTTTCCAAAATGATAGTGCAGCCATGACCATTCCACTAAGCATCAACTAGTTAGTGCTTGTCAAATGTAGGTTGAGATCCATGACCATTTCACCGAGCATGAGCCAATTATTGCTTGTCAAATATAGGTTGAAATTCTAACTATTCTTAGTTAAAGCCTAATTTCTATAGCAAGTCAAATTATATAAACTTAAAAAAAAAAAGATTTTGACATATTTCATGAGTATTATGATTGGTAGATGTGTGAAATAGATTTGATCCAAAATTACTTTACAAAATAAAAAAATTCTACTCAATTGCTCTTCAATTTCAACGTTCATACTTACCTAGATTAATTATTCTAAATTTTTTATAAGGAAGACTGAATATATGGTAGCAGAAGGCTGAATTTTATGTATTATTTAGAATTTGTTGGGTTCATTTATGGTAAAATGTGTAAAACTAAAGTTGTTTTTTTTCATTGTGAAGGGTTACTATTGTTCATTAAAACAATGACATAAAAAGAGTGGCTTCCAGCTAAGGTATTACTAATATTCTTGTGTGATTTTGTGAGGTAAATATCAAGAATGAACATTTTATTCATTTACATTGACTATTTTATAATTCATCTATGAATTTGTGCATTTGAGAGTGTATACAATCTATTTTTTGTTTACAACAATTATTTTCTTATTTGTCTTTGATTGTTGTCTTAGCATCATAATCCTGGTGTTAAATGTCTATAAAGTTTGAATTAGTTTCTCCTGGTAAGTTAACTACTGGAATTTTCTACTACTAAAGTACTCTATTACATCATTTGATAATTATTTCTATAGTTTCTCCTACACTTTTTACTTCTTTGAAGAACCCTCTATATCTACTCAGAGTCCATAATTCATCAGCTAGAGCCATTATTATCTAATAGAAGAGGTTCTCAAACATGAAATCCATCAATATATAACAGGAATGCATGAAAAATGGTCTTGTAAAAGCAGAACTAGAATGCTTGAGGTCTGAATCATTTATTGCAAATGTCTTTGAATAATATTTTAATGAGCATCTAAGGCCACAATTTATCTACCCAATAAGGCCACAATTCCAAGCTAATAAATCTCCTTGTCTCTCTACTCTTGTGCAACTCCAACACATGTACATAGTCCCTATAACTTTCAAATTCTAAACCAACCAATAAAAAAAATTGTTTAGGCCGCTAGTCCTCACATTGAATATCAACTCATTCACATTCTTCAACTAGCAAGCAAATTTCAACAAGAACATGTTCATGATCTTAAATAGTTTATAGGAACTTTATAGTCTTGTATTTGGGGAAGATGAAAAATGCAAGCTATCTAGTTAGTGGATTGAAGATGAGTTCAAATTCCCTTGTCTATTGTTATTGTCAACACAAATTGGGTTTTGGATTACATTTACAGATTGCATTGTAAAGGATGTTGTGATTAGTCAAGCAGAAAACAACGTAAGATATTAATAGGCATTATTTTCATTTGATGATGTAATAACTCTAGAAAATTATGCTATTTAGTCGAACCTACCCCAAGACAGTGACACACACAAATATATATATATATATATATATATATATATATATATATATATATATATATATAATCATAAATTTATAATAATAAGAAAACCATTGGAATTGCATTCTTTATGTTTACTTACGTGAAGTCTAAAACATCAATGAGCTTTAAGATAGAAAAATGTATTATTATTAACCAACATTAAGCTATAAAAGTAGTGGCTAGTGCATTTTCATAATTAAAAACAACTGCCACATAGTGGCTAAGTACTTGCCTTTAGTTCTAGTAAAAGAAAGAAAGAAATAATTTAATATTTAACTATAATATTATAGTTCTCATATTAATTTAATAAATTTATTAATAAATTCATAATTTATTTAATTTATACAATGATAATAGGAACATTAAGCTTTAAATATAATGTATATACGAGTTTAATCTAGTTTTAATAATTTATTACATTTAATTCTATAATTTGTACAATGTAAAACTATAAATTTATAAATATAATTTATTTTATGAATTTTAGATTTAAATATAACATGTAATATGAAAAAATTATCATAAATTTTATTTTAACATAGACTTATTAATTATAATATTAAATATATTATTTATCTAGAAATATTTTATTTATTTTATTTTCATATGTTATATAAAGTATTGATAAAATAATTAATTGAAATTTTAATAAGATAAATATTTTTTAATGCATAATTAATAGAGTAAAATTAGTTATCTAAAATATAAATATAAATAAATGTATGTCATAGTATACTATATTTATAAGGTTTTTATTTAAATTAGATTTTTTTTGAAAAATGTATTTAAAAAAAGTAAATGTTTTCATTTATTAAAGTATTTTTTTAAAACAATTTGACATACATAGATCAAGTTTGTCAAAAATGGAGCAAGAATTATAAATCTCTCCACTATAATACATTAAATGATTTAGCCAATCAAGTCATCAATAAATAATTTGTAAAAAATATAAACTTAAAAAATTATCAACTTCATCATATAAAATAAAAAGTGTATATGAAATGAAAAGAATGTGTATAATTTTAATAACAAGTTAAATGGAGTTATTCAAAAAGTGATACAATAGTACTTAGCCTACTGACAAGTACTAATAAGAATAAATTTCTATGAAGTTTTTGTATTAGTAAATCTATAAAAAAATTATTTATACATATTTTTAATTAATTAATTCTTTTTTTTGTTGTATTACTTATAACTGCTAGAATTTGAAAACACAAAGAATTTAAAATTATATATGTGAATGATACAAAAATAAATGAAAAAATAATAATGTAGAGCTAATCTTGAAAAAATAACAACAAAATAGTATCAGGAGAATACAAGGATGAAAATCTATTGAAAAATATAATTGGAATGCAATAGAATTTAAATAAGATTGAAGAGTATATGTAAAAATACAAGAAGGGGGAGGTAGTAAATATAACTAATAGAAATAAACCATCACAATTGCTTAAAAATACAAGTATTTGATACCTTACTTCTACTCACACTAATATAATTTAATTACAAGCATAAAAATATAAAAATAAGAAAATAAATAACCAATTAGAAAATCAAGACCTACACTAACAAGAGTTCCCATCAAATGATTACAAATTTAATCTTATCATATAGATTGTGTTGATGCAAAAAACACAAATTTCATACCAACACTGGTAGATTCAGCTGTTATCACATTTTCTTTTCCCAAAAATACTTATTATAAAATTTAAGCCATGCAAGATTTATTCACCCAGGACAAATTTATTTTCAAGAGATTAATTGTAAAATTATTGCTAGCATGTTGCTCCAACCCATCTTCATTGATTTCATGCTCAAGCATTCCATCGAGCATAACAAAAAGAATCACTAAAAACACCAAGGGATAGCTAATAATAGTAAACCCCTAATTGATGAGGAACTATATAAGCAATGGAGTCTTCTAAGACTCAATCTGTGATGCTACAACTACTCTTGCACTCTATACTCATTTCTAGAACCCATTTTATCTATTCAAAGTCTATAAATCATCAATTAGAGCTTTAGAATAGGGGTCAACAACATCATATAATTGTCTCTGAAAAACTTTAATCTCCTAGGCCTCAGTCCACACATCAAAATACTTTACAAGGGTGACCTTTCTTCCATTGTCCCTAATGACCTTATCAAGATGTAGTGGACCCAATGTAAGGTTTGTTCCTAGGGCCATGAAGAACATGAATTCTATGTATCTCCCATCATTCATAGATGGATTATTTGTTAGGTAGTCTAGAATGAAGAGAATGAAACCTCCAAAAACCCCACTAAAGCCAAGAACACTAAAAAGAAAGGAGATATACATCCCTTTCTATCTTAAGTAGGGTAGGAATTAGTAATGATCCATAGTGTCATCCACTTACCCACAACCTCCTAGGGTTGAGTGAGCACTCAATATTCTTGGGCAATAGAAACAAACAATTCTTGTCAAGTCTACTTTCATCAGAGGTGAATTGTAGAAAGGCCAAAAACAAAGACATCCTTCCTTAATACCATCCATTACCACTTCCAAAATAACAATATAGACTCTTCTCCCCCATTGACTTTATAACCAACCCCAAGATCTCAAAGAACATAGGAAACCACCAAAATTTTCAAACACAGTAGTTTTGACTTTACAATGATGAAAGTAGGCTATATTGTCTCACAATTAGTAGTTTGAAGATGAATTTTGACTCCCTTGTTCATTGTTACTGTCAACGCATATTGGATTTTGGTTTATTTTATAGATTTTATTGTTTGGTGTATGTAACACACAATGTAATCACTTAGGAAAAACTAATCCAAAAATTATAAATATAAAATCATGTGAGGTTTGGATCAGGTTGAGGTAGATGTTGTTAAGTTCTAGCATCTTGTTGAGAGCCAAAACTTTGGCAAGGTGATGTGGACCTCTAGTTACAAAAACCCTACGAGTGTCCAAACTTCACAATTATTTGATAAAAATATTAAACTAATAATGAAATAATTTTCATGTGTATTTGATCGAAATAAATGAATAGTTTTTCTTGTATAATGTAAAGTAAGCAGGGAATACAAAAGGTATAGATATAATACTTACATATCTTACATTTTGTAAAATTTGAATTTGAGAATTTTTTTTGGTATGATAACCATCACCTATATCAAAAATAATATGTTGGATGCACTAAATTATTAAAGGGCATTAGAATTCATTAGCATCACTCTAGTCTACATGTTAAAAAAAACACACTATTTTGGACACTTCATTTTGCATGTAAATTAAAATGTTTTTCTTAATTGTATTAGACCATTATATTAGAAGAAAATATTATCATAGGATAATATTTTCTTATAGAGATAATGTTTTAAGATGATATATTAAGACATTTTTCCTAAGACATATTCAAGGCAATATACAATTTTCTTTCCATCTTGAATGAAGACAATTTATTGAAAATTTGTCTCAAATTTTGTCTTCAACTAACCCCCTTTGTAGTAGTGATGAT